>JAVJIF010022266.1:0-53926 GCA_038442645.1 Agave tequilana
AGCAACATTTGGACCATCTCTTGCAGGTCTACATAGTTTGAGAAAAGATAGTTTATATGCCAACTCTAAGAAATGTACCTTTCTTACAGACCAAGTCATCTTCCTAGAAGTTATTATTTCTTCACAAGGTGTCTTACATATTCCGATAAAATTAAGGTTATTGTGAGTGACCGAAACCTTGCAACATTCGAGAAGTGAGGAGAGTTTTCATGGTTAGCCACATTCTACATACGATTTATCAAAATTTTAGTACCATCATGGCCTTGATTACCGACTGTCTAAAATAAGGAGAATTCAGATGGATTAAAGTTGCTGCTAAGATATATACAGGAAATCAAGGAGAGGATGATGGAAGCTCCTGTTATGAGATTTTTAGATTTCACGAAAGCTTTTAAAATCACTTGTGATGCCTCAGACATTAGAATAGGTGGTGTTTTGAGTCAAGAAAGCACCCCATTGCCTATTTGAGCAAAAAATTAAATGATATTCAACAACGGTATTCCACTTACGATAAGGAGTTTTATGCGATAGTTCAAGCTTTGTGCTACTAGCGCCATTACTATTACCGGAAGAATTCGTTATTTATTTAGACCATGAAGCCCTTAAATATCTCAACTCCCAAAAGAAATGAATTCGAGGAATGGTAGGTGGGTAGAGTTCCTTCAAGATTACACCAATGTCCTCAAGAGTAAGACCAGGGTCGAAAATAAGGTCGCTGGGCACTTAGCAGTCGTCGCGTCTTACTTTTTGTCATGAGTACTGAAGTGGTTGGTCTTGAGAAAATCAAACACTTATGAGTCATGTCTTGATTTTGAAAATATAATACATTGTGTTAATGGATTGTTTGACTCATGAGGTTGATGGCTTTCTCTTGCAAGATGGGTATCTGTTCCGCTTTCGTAAGTTGTGTATTCCTCGCACCTTCTTGAGAGAATTTTTAGTTTGAGAATTACACGCTGGAGGCTTGCGGACATTTTAGGTGAAACAAAACAATTGAAACTGTGGAACATTGTTTTTATTGGCCAAGCGTGAAGAGCGACGTTACTAGGCTTGTTGGTCAATGTCGTACATGTCAACTAGCCAAGCAACGGAAACAAAATACTAGTCTCTATCTCCCCTTCCGGTTCCAAATTGCCCTTGGCAAGATGTTTGTATGGATTTTTTGTGCTTGGTCTACCAGAAACTATGTGTCTACTAGAAACTATGCTAAAGCATGATTCTAGACTTGTTGTGGGTGGATCTTTCTCGAAGATGGCCTACTTTCTGCCATGTTCTAAACTTCCAATGCATCTGAATTGCTACGATCTATTTTGATGAAGCTGTTAGGCTACACGGGCTGCCCAAAACAATTGTCTCAGACAGGGATGTTAAGTTTATGAGTTACTTTTGAAAATCCTATGGCATAAAATGAGAACTAAACTTCATTTTTCTACTACCTTTCACCCATAAACCGATAGACAAACTGAAGTAGTCGATAAGAGTTTGGGTAATCTGTTATGGTGTCTAGTGGGTGAGAATTAAGAACATGCGATCTTGTGTTACCTTCGATTGAGTTTGCATAAAATAGTTCTGTCAATATAATAGAACCATATGAATGAGTCCATTTGAGGTAGTGCATGGTTATCAACCTAGACAATCTATAGATTTATTGACACCCCATCATATTATGATGTTTGAGTCAGCTGCATCATTTGTATCGCATATTCATGACTTGCATAAGGAGATCAAGCAATCAAATTCAGAAAATTTATACAAACTATAAAGCTTATGCAAATTTACACAAGAAGGCACATGAGTTAACGTAGGAGACTACGTGATGGTTCGGATTCGTCCGGAACGGTATCCTCTTGGTACCGTGAAGAAATTGCATACACGTAATGCAAGACTTTTCAAATTTTTGAAAAAAATAAATTTCAATGCATATGTAGTAGATTTTCACTTGATATTGGCATTAGCCCTTTTAATATTGAAGATCTGATTGCTCTAAAGGTCCAAAATTTTCCCCTGATAATCCTTTATTGGATGAGCCTTTTCATGAGCTCAATTCTGAGAGACCCTTATTACCTCCATTTCTCCAAATACAACTTACCCATATGACAGAATAAATTGATGAAATTATTGATGATCAGATTGTCTCTATTAGAGATGATGGTTGCCATAATCTTTTAGTTCGTTGGAAAGGACTACGTGATTCTGACAACACTTGGATTAATTAGGAGAGCTTCAACGGTTAGACCTTGATCGTCTAGAGCACTATGAGAACCGATGAGGTTCGCATTGACAGAGTCGAGTTTTTCCCAGCCCGGGGGAATGATGGGGACATCTCTCTAGGATTGCGATTCTACACCAGGAGGCGTCGTTGCACTCTTTCAGTATGGTTCGATTAGGGTTTGAAGACTCAAGCTGTATTGAATCAGTGTCCTAGTTATTTGCTTTTAATTGTAATTTTTATTATTTATTTTTGGTAGTTATTTTAGTCCTATATCGGTTATGATGGGAGCTCTTTGTTGATGTGGGCCTATTTAAGGCCAAGAGTGATATTGAATTTGGTAGTATTTGATGAATTAAAATTGTTTTGAAAAGATTATAGCCAGTATGCTTGGGTGAGAAACCCTTCGGAGAGAATCTCAATTGTGTTGGTTACCCATCATGTCTATATGTATTTGTTGAATATCTTTGAAGAAGTATTCATAACCTTAGGTTTGATCCCTAATATTCTTATCGTCTGATGGGAGTCATGGGACCATCAAAGCACTCCACAATTTTTTTTAATCAACTCAAAATCTTAGAATAAATTTATGCGATGCTAGTACTTGTTTTAGAATGTAATACATGGCTTGTTATGTTGATGCCATTGTTTTGTTAGGAATGCAGAAGTAACCATTGAAGCCCTGTAACGCTGAAAATGTCGTCTTTCGGCTATAATGACCATTCTTTTTTCTTACATACCATGGGCGGTTTAATTTTACATGGATCTGATTGAAGATCCTTGGCCAAACAACGCCGAAGTAGCAGCTGGATACGATAAGCTTATAATCACCCAATCTTATGATTTGATAAATGCTTGTACAGAGCTCAAATTGACGGGGAAAGCGAACGGTCCAGATTTCGCAGATTTAGGATTTTAGTGATTTTAGATTTAGTAGTAGATTTGTAAAGATTTCAGATTTAAATGTTTATTTGGGTAGATTTGATGAGATTTGATGTTCTCAACAATTGCACGCATACTGCACGTATTGTAGGCTATATATAGTCGTGTGAACTTTGAGAATTAATTATTATTATTATGAAAATTTTGATAAGCTATTTACTTTGGTATTGGTTCTAATCCTATGAATCATAGGCGGTGAACTCAAGATCCGGGTTGTGATCTGTTGTCATATTCAATTCCACTTTCTTTCCCAATTTTACCAAAATCTCATCACAAACCTTAAAATTCACTCCGTCCCACATCAATTTGGTATCAGAGTCGAAATTTTTGTTCCCCTCCACAAAATTACCAAACTCTCGCTCCTCAAATTTCCCAAGCCTCTTCAAAAAAAAAAAGAAAAGAAAAAAATCAAAAAAATTGCATAAGGCACTATTCAGTGTCCTCTCAATATCTCCTCGACCATCAACGACAGCAACCAAGACCTCACCCCTCCATTGTCGATCAGATCTCATCACCATTTAGCGACATCAACCGCCCTCTCGGTCTCGCCCGTCGACGACGACAACACCTCACACCCATTGCCAACCGCCGACCTCTTCTCGCTCTCTCCGACACCCTCTTCTAATCTTTGCCAGTGCCACCAAGCCACCGCGCCATCACTGTTGGCTTTGACATCACGGATCCCACTGTCGCCCTCATCACCGCCCTCTCCAATCTTCGTCAACTGCTCCCCCATCAACTCCTCCACTCACCGACCCACTGCAGCCTCGTCGGAGTTTCCTCGCGAGTCTCCCGCCTTCGCCGAGGCCTCTAGGCCTCATTGCTGTCCCCAATCAGAGCTCAACCACTCGTTGATCTCGTTATGCCTCTGCAACACCTCGACGAGCTTCCAACGGTCATGGCGACGCTCCCCATCCTTGAATGGCCCTCGACCACCCTCGCCTTCAGGCGATTGTGCCACACCACCGCCCTCCTTGTGCGCCGTCGACACCAGCGACAGCCTCTGATGACCTCGCCGTCGACAATCTTCATCTCTAGCGTCGCCACCGAACTCATCCACCAACAGTAGAGCCTAGATCTGCCCTCGTCGAACAGACCACGTTGTCGATTTCACGCGACTATAAGCCATCGACGACCTAACTGTGATCGTGGCACGCCAACTCATTGACTGGATCTGCCTTTACTGCCCTCCGATGTCACCAACCGCGGTGTCCTCATTCTAGATCCAGGCATCACAGCTCGAAGAGGACTTGATCTCACCAGGATCTAGATCTTCTCGCCGACGGCTTGGCCTCGCCGACGCCCCCTAGCCAGATCTGGCGTTGATCCACCACACCACCAGCTTCGACGTCTTCGTCTTCTCTTGTCGTCTTTATCTAATCCCCGCCTCACCATCGTCCTCGTATGACCACTCTGACCTCCACCAAGCCACAACAGCACCATTGAGTACTCGTCAGAGCTCATGGTCCTCGAAAAAGCCTTGTCGGAGCTTCATCGTCCTCATGAGAGCTTCACCGGTGTTTCCAGAGCTTCGTCACCTCCCTAGAGTTTCACCGAGATCGCCGTGATCTTCCCCTCGCCGTCGAGGTTTCCCGCGTGCAGCGACCGCCATCAGGGATCAAGCCTTAGCCGCAGTCGAGAGGAAGAAGAGATTGGGTTTTCATCTGAAATTTTATTGAAGTGGGTTGTGGGTCTTAGCCTTAAATTATTGGGTCGGATCCAACCCGCAGTCACCTGAACCCGATTTGCTTCCCCTGAAGTCAGCCAGACTCGGTTCATTGAACCAATTCTGTTCATTTGAGCCAATTCATTGAATTGAATAAGTAGAGCCAGAGCCATTGTGCATCCGAGTCAACTCAAACTGAGTTGATTTAGCGAGCCAGTTTAGTTACAGTAGCACAATCGCAGTTCAAAGGCCGTTTCTCGCCCGTATGGAGTTCCTTTTGAGCTTTGTTCGAAGCGTTTGGTTCGTGACTAAGCCCCAGAGCTATTGAGAAGAGTTCGCAACACTGAGACGGTAGATCAAATCTCCACGAGCCTGGAGCAGTTCAGTATCGTTTTCGGCCACGATTCCAGCCTTATTGGAGCTCAGTTCGAACCGTTGAGATTCTTTGGGTAACTTTTAACCTTTATGCATTTAATTTTCTCCATGGATTGTTTACTTTTGTGGTAGATACATAAATACTGATGCTGATGACAAGGAGGTTGAACAGGATATGTATGCTGATATCTCATATTTTCGGGGTTCTGATGATCATTATGAGTATGAGAGTGGGAAAGCAATTTTGAAGTTTTCTTCGGTTATTCTATTCTAACATCTGAATAGAAGTGACGCTATGCCCAAATAAAGCTGGTTGGAACAACTTATTGTTGGGGGAAAGGCAGCCATATCGACTATCGATGTTGGTTTGTTTTAAATGATCTTATTCGTACTTTGTATGCTCCATGCCTTCTTTATTCATCTGAGTTAGATTACAAAGAGCCTGAAGTTGTTGCTGTGTTAGAGCTTGTGCCAGAGCCAGAGCCAAAGTTGAAGAACCAGAAGCGGAAGAACTTATTGAGAATCTTGTAGATCTTCCATGGAGTCTACCATGGAGCTATTGCCGTCTTCGTCAGCTTTGAGGATTCCAGTGTCCCTGAGATCATTTGATTTGTACGATCATTTGCAGATCTTTCTATAGGAGCCGGAATTATAGGAGATCAGGCTATTCATGGTGCGAAATACAGTGGATTCAGTTTTTATTCTGGAGGATGCATCTCTGCCTTCTACTTGTGCATTGCTTGAGTTGTCATCCTTTAAAGTAGGTGTGTCACGAAAGCCAGTTTCACCTTCACCATCTTGTTCAGCCATAACGCATCAATGATGATTTCTCGACCGTCACCTAATCCGGTTGTGCTTGCCCTACTGATTACCACTGTCATTCACCGGAAATGGATGTTTTCAAGCTGGGGAGAATGATGGGGAAAGCGAACAGTCCAGATTTGGCAGAATTAGGATTTTAGTTGATTTCGGATTTTAGTAGATTTGGTAAAGATTTAGGATTTAATTGAGTTTATTTGGGTATATTTGATTGAGATTTGATGTTATCAATAATTGCACGTATAGTGCGCGTATTGTAGGCGATATGTAGCCATGTAATGGACTTTGAGAATTAACTATTATTATTATGAAAATTTTGATAAGCAATTTGCTTTGGTATTGGTTCTAATCCCTTAGATTGAATCACAAGCGGTGAAGCTAAGATTCGAGTTGCGATCCGTGATCACTGTTCTTTCCCAATTCTACAAAAATCTCACCAAAAACCCCTAAAATTTCCTCCGTCCCACTTCACAAACTTTGTGTATTTTCACTTTTCACATTAGAAACTGTACCTTCGGATAATGCCTAGGTTTTAGTATGGGTTATTTAGCATGATAGATTCGGAATTACTGTTTTACTACATGAAGGTCCGTAGTTGTAATCACCCAATTATACCATGAGCGGCTCAATTTCAAAATATTTATATTTTTTTGCTGCACGGGACATGGATCCGGATGATGATCCTTGGCCAAACAATTGTTGAAAAACTCTGTAGGAGCCGGATAAGATGAGGTCTTGTTGCATATAAAAAAAAAAATCTACTTATCCAGTTATCCAGTTAAAGTTTATCATATTAACCGCTAAGTAAATATGGTAATCTGCATATGTTATCTAGTCTGGAGCCTTGTGTTTGATGACCTCTAGTCCAATCGCAAGATCATCGTCGTACTCTACATCTGTCCGTCCCAACTCCTCTGGCCTCGATCTCGTCATTGACGAGTTCCAGACTGCAAGGGACACAATTCACATTTGTTGCCACTGCCCTAGCTGCTCCAACCTTGACCTCGTCATCCACAAGTTCCGCGACTGCGAGAGACGGTTCCACGCTCGCCACTCACTATTCACGAATATTTTTTAAATGCCAGATATTCGGATCGAACCGAATATGAATACTAGATACTATTCGAATCGAATCCGAATCCGAATAGTGCAAAAAGTTTCGAATCCGAATTCGAATCGAGTGGTATTCGATTCAATTCGGGTCATTTCCACCCCTAGCTGGGTGTATACTTGTTTGGTATCATCTTTAGTTGTGCTATTTGGCCAAGCATCAATTTTAGTTTTTGAATCATCCATTCTGTTCCTATATGCTGAGAGATTTGAAGATAGAAAACTCTTGCTATCTAAGATTTAGATAAATGCTTATAGTAGAGTATACTAAAGTTAGCATCATGGTTTCAAATATTAGCCAATTCTGATAATATAGCGGTAATATCATTTTGGGTTTTGAGGTGCCCCTATACGATATTATCTTATAACATGGGCTGATATCGGGCGATATTTCTCATATTGACGGCCAATATTGATACTAAATTATCGGCTAATACCATACCGACGCCAAGATTTTATACCATGGTTAGCATCTAATGAATCCTTGATTCCTTGAGACTAAGAAGCTTGCTTCGGGGTACTATCTACATATTTTGGGTTTTAGTTTTCTGTTTTCTTTACCTTGTCTTTTCCCGTTCTGTATCATTTTTGGTTGGTTGTCCTTGTCCTCCATCTACAATTGATACAGGTTTGAAGACATGACGATTTTGCGGGTAGTGCTTATGTGGTGCAGACTTTGCATTGGTAAAAGATCATTATGTCCCATTATTGACCATGCATGCACAACATGTGGGTGTTTAGCTGTATGTTAGAGGTTCAGTGCTTAAGCATTATAAAAACAGGGTTGAAATGGATGCCGCACCCTGTTTGTCATAATCTGTGTCAAAAAATTTTGATTATCAGGTTCAGTATTCAGTGCATATATTTTGTGGTAGAGGGGTCATTTACCATTGAGGATTGTCTTTCATACATTTTAATTCATAGAAAATATCGACAGACTTGCGCTTTCTGAACTTTTTCTTAATAGGTGCTAAAAATTGTAATGTTGTAACCGTCTCCCAATTTGCTGATATCCTTAAGTTTGTCCAATCATCATAATAGAGCAAAAATTGTAGTAGGCACTCCGCTCGTGTCTGGTGTTGTCATTGTATAATGTATCTGTAATGGGGTGATGCTTGGTAGTGTGCATGTCATTCATTTCCAGCCGGTCCCAGAGTAGCCTTGGCGAAACTGATCCCAATTGATCTTTTTTCACTTCAGCTATCTTTTTGTTGTCTGTATCACGGAGCAGCTAACAGTTATGAGTTTTTTTTGTTGCGGATATTGAATACCATTTCCACAAGTGATGAACCAGATATTATTGTTTCCAGTAAGGACTGGCACATTCTGCCCTTCTTTTTCTAGCCATGCTTGTGCTGATTGTTGGTAGATCTGGCTGATGGAGCGCAGACAGGATGAAAATGTTTTTTTCGTTTTTTAGTTTCTCTCGTCGGATAAAATGGAATTCAAGGTTTTATTTCCTTCATTAAGTACGTCTATGGAAATTGATGCAGTTATTTATTTCCTTATGGTGGCAGCATTTGCTGCGAAAACTAATTTGTCCTTGTTGATGTGCAAAGGAATGGCGACAACTATGCTGGGGAGTACTTTGCAGACAAGATGCATGGCTTTGGAGTTTATCGTTTTGCAAATGGGCATCGATATGAGGGAGCATGGCATGAGGGTAGAAGGCAAGGCTTGGGGATGTACACATTTAGAAACGGAGAGACCCAAGCAGGTCCTGGCAAAATGGTGTCCTTGATACTTTAAGCACACAGAACACTTTTCCTGGATCTCCTATTGCTGTCAACCATTCCAAAGTACTCAATGCCGTTCAGGTACCACGACTTCAACCCACAGCACAAAGAAATCATCATGGTTCACACCTTATGTACGATGTAAAATTATGTTGAAGTACATGACTAGTAGCATTACGTTTTTCACATCGGCTAATTTGATTTATTCCTCAGGAAGCACGAAGAGCAGCAGAGAAAGCGTTTGATGTACCAAGTGTAGATGACAGGGTGAATAAAGCAGTGGCAGCAGCAAATAAAGCAGCCAATGCAGCGAGAGTTGCTGCGGTTAAAGCTGTACAGCAGCGGACATCTGGCACCGGTGGTGATATACCAATCCCTATTGTGTGAGACATCTGCTTTGACAATAATCGGCTTAATTACTTATCTTTCTGTAGAAGTGCAGCAATTTCCACATATTTGCTGAGAGCATGCAATGAGGTGCTCGCCAAAAGAATATTCCTACGCGACTGCAGTAGGTTCCCCTTTTCCTTTTGCGAGAATGCTAAGAGAAATTCCTGCTTTGAGCCACTTTCAGTTGTCGAAGATGACTGATCAGTCGGTAAGCCTTTTACGCCGTTTTTCTGCTCTGTAATATGTGGACATAAATAGTGTTACTGCTTTTGATGTTCCACTACTCTGTTGCGCGGAACCTATAGGATGCTGTGCTCCGTTTTTCGCTTGTAAATGGCTGTTGTAAATCCTGGCACGCAGGTAAAACTCCGTGCCAGTCATCTCTGTTGTGTGTCGCATTAATGTACGGGAAAAGAGCGCATTCGGCTTATGGGATCTGCTTCATTTGCAACTTGTTGGGTGGTTCACTTTTATTGTTCTGCAATAAAAATCAATCATTGCTGATAAAAGGATGAGCTTGTCTGAACTTTTCTCTGAGGTATTTTTTTGCCCTTCTTTTAGTTGCTGCTGGATCACTGAGTTTACACGGAACGAATTGAACCCACCGGAGTTGATAGATACTGTGCAGATGTCATGAATAATAAACTAGACCCTACTGTTATTAGTTTAATGATCCAAACAAAACAAAATTGCAGAATCCTAGTGCAAAGATGACCGTTCACAGGTAGTAGAGTACAGTTTGCATTTTCTTTGCAATAGTTTACTTATGCTTGAAAATGATGTTCTTTGAGTTCTCATCTTGGTCAAACCACCAGCAACCGGGCATATGATACTAAGCTCTGAGAATATTAGCTGATAAATTTTGGAATAAAAAATATTGTTTCTTTAATAATAATTAATTAATTCCATATGAGCATATATTCATATGCTAGTCATCCTTCTAATTAACATGCAATCAATGGACAAAGAATTCAGTTGATAATATCCATTTAAAATAGTAGTGGTCATTTTTCAACCTCCCGTGAAATCAACCTCTCGTGAAATCATGGCACTTGTCCCGCGTGACAGAGGACATTTTGGAAAATCAATAGTTATTTTATCAAATCAGAGCCACATTTACAGCCAGGAAGCAGTTACACCCCTAAACTAAAGCAGATATGATGGATAGATACATAATCGTACTATTAAAACCACAAAAATCATACGCTTACAACCGCCTGAGATACCAGCAACCTCGACATCATCCCTCAATTTGTATAAATATCCCTTCTCCTCCGATGAAAAGGGAGCGAAAACAATCAAACTCTTAGTCACTTGTAACAGTATCAGCATAATCCTTCTCTTAAGACTAGTGTGTCTCTTTTCCCCCCCGTGATTTTTTTCCCCTTCTCGGGATTTTTCCATGTAAAAATTTGCCTTTGCGACAGGGGGTGTTTGGATGCAAGGAAGTGGGCGGAAGTAAGGAAATGAGGAAGTATAATTGCTTACTTCCCTATCTATCCAAACACCGGAAAAGGAAAATAAGAAAACTCCTTTTACTTCTCTCTTTTCTCTTTTACACAACCATTTCCTCACTTTCAAAGTGCTACAGTTAATTTTGTGGTCATGTAAATTTCATTTATAATAAGTTGTAGCACAAAACAGTTAATTTTTTTATCATGTAAATCTCACTTGCATTCTAATTACAGTCTATTTTTTATTTTTCTTAATTAATTTTTATTTTAATATTATTTTGCGGTCAACTTTGTGGTCAACTTTTCCACTTTCACTTTCACATTACCATCCAAACACCGGAAAAGACATAACATTTTTCAAATCACACTTCCTAATAACATCCAAACACCAGAAAACTTACTAACCAATTCCCAAGTTTCAAAGGGAACTATTACCAATTCCTCACTTCCTTACTTCCTCACTTCCACCGTCAACCAAACAGGCCCACGTAATTCACTCCCCATTTTCACCTTTCCTTCCTTTTTTATGTTTGTGAGCTGAGATCCTATATTTCGGATTTTTTGCCACCACAGAATTCTAATAATTGATGGGCAAATGATACTCTCAACCCTGCTCAACTCTGACCAAAAACCTTCCCCTTTTCTTCCTAACACAACAATTTATCTTCTTTTCCTATAAAGAGAGCTAAAGCTGCTCCCTCTTCGAGCTCCATCATTCCTTTCAAACTCCACAAAAATGATTCGGTTTCACTGAAAAGGTAAAGAAAGGGGTTGGAATCGGTAGAGAAGCCTCTTACGATAGTCTCAACACCCTGATCAAGTAGTAAATAACCAACCAACCAAGGTTATGGGATCAGAACAGCAACAGTAATGGAAGGACTAAACACAATCCAAATTGACAGACACTCATTTCAAAATAAAATTTTGTAAAAAAACAAATGACAAATTATTAGGTTTAAGTCTCAACTGAAGGGAAAAAAACAGTATGATTTAGTCTAAAGAGGTGAAACTATGTAAAGATGCAGTACTTGGTAGTTTCTTGCTATACACTGTTGCAACGTATTTAATTGTAAGCTGACAACTGAATTACCCATCATCGTTCCTTCAGTGATCCATCCACACCTCATAGAAACAGACTCAAGGCAAACAGTGATCCATCCACACCTCATAGAAACAGACTCAAGGCAACGCTTTTTTTTTCACCGACAAGTTCCCCACATGATTGTCACATTTCACGGAACTACTTGTCCCCCGCAAGTGGCATTTCGGTCGGGTTTGAGTTCGTAAGAGCTCCGCTCACCCACAGGTCGCCAGTTCGAGCCCTCACGAGCGTGACATTGGGTGCCTTCATTCGCCCCGTAACTAGCAAAAAAAACTAAACACATTCTTCAAATTTGTTTCCAATAAAAGCTAATGATGCACTCCACTAGCCGAATTGATAAGCAGCTTGTTCTAATGAAAAAAACAAAAATTCATCAAAATGAAAAACCAAATGATAAGGGGGCACACAAAAAAAAAAAAAAAAAAAAAAAAAAACTGGTTCTAGGTCTCCACTGAAAAGCATAAACACTAAAAGCAAAATACTGATCCCACAAGGTACAATCCAAGTTAACTCTCGGTCTGCTCCCGCAGCCTCCTGATGGTGCTCCTTACTGTGACAGCACTGGCAGTGCTGAAATACGATGGGGGAAATAATACTCAACAACTGAAACTGCATTTTGTACCAAGAATATTGTAGAGGAGATATATTCCTTCCCATTGAACGCAAATAATAAACTAAAAAAAATCACCCATGGCCTGCCTTTAATGATACGATTTCATGAAGTTCGAATTGGCCCAATCTACAAACCATGATAACAGCAACATCCTAAACTATATGCTACAGAGAATTACACTAAATAATTTTACATACTTTCGTAAGATTCCTTCTAAAAAAAGATTGTTCACAAGGTTTCTGGTATACTCTATTGAATATGGCCTTACTTAGTCCACAATATGACATATGAAAAAGATGGCGAACGTTACTAACCTTAATGTTATATGCAAATAGGCAAGTGTAGCTATGTGGATACAAATTGAATCGATTCAGTCTCAATGTGAGTGAAGATCAACCCTTTAGCATGTCAACAAACAGACATTTATTGCTAGTCTCACACGAGGTTTGACTGTATGAGATGGTCACTTACTGCAAAATTGATTGTAAGATCATATGCTATATATGTGATCATCCACAATAAACAAAAGACCACAGATTGTCTATACATGGTAACAACTTTCAAATCTATTCTAAGGCAGGCCATATTCAATCGTTCTGAGAGATAGATATTGGTAGCCATCTCAGTTTAATAAGCATTAGTTGTCTCCTTAATTTGGAGCAGGAAAGTTCAACGGCTGACAGTGTCCTTGCGCCGATTACGGACTCAATTAAATTTAAGGCCCATTTTTTTTTTCAAGGAAGCAAATTATTTTTGTGGGTTAATGATAAAATTTCAGCACTGGAGTTTCAGCATTTATAAATTTCCATGGCTTGGCGTGTAATTGCTGCCAAAGAATGTACTCTGTTTACAAGGTTTACAAAATTTATGCATGTCTCACATATCTTATACAGTTATACATTGAATTATTTCCCTCCTCTTATTGAGTAATTCCAAATGGTCCTATGTTTCTTTTACTCCTCTTACATGCATCAATGTAACAAGGTGTCAATGGTAAAAACAACAAAATAACAAGAAAAGGTCTCTATCTATATATTTTATGTCTTATATATGAACATTTTTTCTCCATTCAACTTTATTAGCGTCATCTCATTTGTTAGTTGTTACATCAATAGATATCGTATTGCATTTTACTGCCTCAGTTCACGTATCATTATAATAACAAAGGTTAGAGATTGATGGATAGATTTCTAAGACTTCTCTAAAAAAATTTAGAAAGGCAATGAACTAAAAAAAGATGTATCCTGTTCAAAAGTAAAAACAAATAAATACTGAATAAAGTGTGCTTCATTGACTATTTTAGGATTTTTCGTTGTATGTAGAAATTGCAATAAACCTTATGATACCAAATGACAGCTTCACACTAGTTTCTTGGTGCGTTGTCAGTGCTGGGGAAGGATTTTTCAGTCTACAACTATCCCAAGGCAATATATAGAATCAAGATAATCAGTTTGATGAAAAGCAAGGGAACATATATGGTCAAACCAACAGCCAGCCAGCCACCTAGCACCAAAACAAGGCACAAAGAGGACCTTGGTGCCCTTAGCATCTAAACAGGCATCTCCTTATACAATGCTACAACATTTCTCTTCAATGATCACTTAAATGGTAAAGATAAAAAAATGAAAATACGACGAGGGCTAATAAATATTGCAGTCTTGCAAACAGTCTAGAGATTCTGAGTACCTGTCACCTAGTTGTGTGTTAGTCTTGAGTGCACTAAATCTCACAAATGGGGGAAGTTCTTTTTTTAATAAGAATTGTTACTCAATTCATAGAACCGAAGCTTCAGCATAACACTCAGATTACAGCAGTTGAGCAAGCACACAACTTTTTGGGGTCATTTTTTGCAATAAAATAAATTCTCGTGATTTGACTTGACTTGATGCGTGGAGAGGAAATAAAGCAAAACCCTAATCTAATCAAAGAATCATCCGTAACAATTCACATATCATGATTTAAATTGAACCGAGAACACCAAAGAGAAACAAGATAATCATCGATCTAAGCTTCAAGATTGTGAAATATTATTATTATAAAGAAACTAAAAGAGAAAGAAAGGTACCATCTTTGCGAGGACCCCGAAGGAGCCGCGGAAACCCTAGAAGACAAAGTACTCACACTCTCTCTCCTCTTCTTCTCGACGAAAGAACGGGGTACAACGAAAACCCTAGTAGATTTTATAAATGGGCCTTATTGGACCTTGGGCTAACGTCGACACTAAATAAAAAGAAATGAATTATAATTTTCTTTTGTCATTTTTAGTGGATTCCAGAGACGTGAAATGGCGCAGGCCTGGCCCAAAAGAACCGGATTAGCCCATCTGCTTTTAAGTTTAGAGTTTATTTTATCCAAAAAAAAAAAGGGTTTATAGAGTTTATGCATTATTTTCGGGAGGGGGTGACTCCCTCGTTTGGAGGATGGTCCTGCGTGTTGTGGGCTGTCCATCACAGTTGATGGACGGTCCAAAACGGAAGAGAGAAAAAAAAATTAAAAATGCGTTTTGTGGACCTCACTACAAAGCGCATTTTCTTTCTCTTCCCTATTCCAAGCCGTTCATCAGCTGTGATGGACGGCCCACAACGCGAAGGAGCAGCAAAGGAGCCAACCCGAACCCCATATTTATTACTCCTCTTTTATACGTTACAAAAAACCACCATGAACTTTTACCAGAAAAATATCAAATTAAACTGTCATGTTCTCTCAAATTTGGTTGTTCGAAGATTCTAATATTCTAAGGCTGGGTGAATTATTAGACTAGATTTTTGCATAATATTCTTTTTTTTTTTTTATTTTAAATTCTCTAAGATGTTGTTGGCTCGTGGAAGAAGAAAAAATTATACTTAATTCAAGACTTTTATACACTTAAGTTGTAATAATTTCTCTTTAAGATAAACTTAAAGTTGTAATGATATACATAAATTATTTAAGTTCAAATAAAAATATAATTAGTGCAAGGCTAATTTTAAAGAACATGCCAGTTGGTTGTTTAATAAACTGTCTAAATAACGTTGGTCTCAAACTATTTGCATGTTTGGTTGCTGTAAGTGATCATAAGTCGTAAGTGATAAACTCTCTTACAGTTGTAAGTGAGTTTTACGTAAGAAAATTTTACGGTGCTTGGTTGGTAATGTGAAATTGTAAGTGAGAAAGTTTATGATGTTTGGTTGGTAATGTGCAAGTCGTAAGTGATAAAACTTGACTATAAAACTAACTGTTTGGTGATTTAAACATAATAAATTTATAAAGAGGCTCGTAATTAGGAGAAAGAACTCACATTTATAATTCTATTCGCTTCAGCCACCTTCTTTTTTAAAGGTAAGGATGTGAGCTCACATGTCAAGTGTTGAAGCGCTCATCAGCGGCGGAAGACGAAATGCCCCTAAGTAATCACTTCAAAAAAACGGACCGCTTGGAAAATGCCCTTTTTTAGGACTATGGCTATTATCACAATTCTCAAAAAATAATCACAGTCTAGAGAACTGCGAATATGATCCAGGCCTAAAAAATGCCTTATTTTTTGGAATGCGACTATGATCGCAGTCCTCACAAACTAATCACGGCCGAATTTTTTAGGATTGCGATCATGATCACAGTCATCATAAAATACATTATTTATGAGGACTACGAACTCATAAAATGCGCTAACTATGAAGACTGCGACCATGATCACAATCCTTACAAAAATATCAAGTTCTGAGTTTTTATAGGATTACGATCATGATCGTATTAGGACTGCGATCATCATAACAGTATTCACAAAAATATTTTATATTTTAGTCTTTATAAGAACTGCAACCATGATCGACAGTCCTCACAAAATGTCCTATTGGTCGCACTCACAAAATGTCCTATTTTTCAGTTTTTGTGAGGACTGTGACCACGATCGTAGTCCTCACAAAATATTCTATTACTGAGTCAGTCCTCACAGAGGACTGCGATCATGATTCACAATCTCATATCAGCATCGCCATCATCATCAGACACCTCGTCACTGACATCGAATGATCTCTAATACTTTTCAGATCTAAACGCAACAAAACGCATCACGAGTACAAACAAAACGAGATCTGCAAAAATATCAACTCGCAAATTACTCTGCGTCGTGGTCAAGGTTGAGGGAAGAGCAACGTCAGAGATAATGAAGAATGGTAAAATAGGAAATGAAAATATATAAATAAGTGATGGTTGGAAGGAATCAGTTTATGCTAACGTGGATGAGCTGTAGCGGATCAAATTATGACGTTGAGTTTTTTTTTTTTTAAATTATGAAGCAAAGTATGTGACTGTAATGAAATATTCCCCTTGAAATAGGCTTTACAAAATAGAAAACCCAGCTCCCATCCAATTTCTAGAGGAAAAATGACTTGAGCAGTTAACCACCCTGACATTATTGACATTTCTCAAAAGGTTTGGTGCCAAATTTTCATTTGCATAAGACTGCGCAATATGTGTGGGAAGACCATCGTCCATGATCAAGGCTGAATTATTAGACTAAATTTTTATCAAGGCTGCAAAAAATAATCCGAAAATGCCAATTTTATCAAGTTGTTGGCGACGCCAAAAACTCAGGAAATTTTATCTTAGTTCTTTATTTTCATGAATTCCTTTGTGTGTGTTTGTGTTTTGTTGCTTTCTTTATTGTTTTTTGACGTACGACATATATACCCCATCAAGTCGAACAAAATCTGGAAATGCTGATTTTGTCAAAATTGGAGGTAGTGCTAAATGTTGCGTGGATAACTCGGAATATCATACTTACTATGATGTTAATTGTTGAGAGATATAAAGATCCCCACCGATGACCTCAAGCACGTCACGAGATCGGGTTACCTCGAGCACACAAAATGAATATTGAAAGATACAAGAAGAAAACACACAATTTAATGTGGTTCGGCTCAAACTTGGCCTACGTCCACGAGGAGAGAACTTGAGAGAGTTTTATTAATAAACTTGATACAGAGAGATTTAACTTTCCTCTTGATCCCACAAGAGTATTCACCTTCCTCTTGAATCTAAATTTTGATTACAAGAGTATACTTTCTCTCTAAGCACTTTCACTTTGCTCCTTTCTTCCTTTACTTTTTAGGGTCTTCTTGGCATTTTAGGATCTTACATCTCATCTCCTCCTCAAATGCTCCAAATAATCTTCTGGGTTACAACTTTTTTTATAGAATTTTACGATACCACTCTTTTTGGACTATGAGATGATATTGACTTTTAGATGCTTGAAGAATCTTGATCAATCATATTAAGAGTTGATCTCCTTAATTTAGAAGAATTCTAAACCCTTCAATAAGGTGGCAGACTGGTCGCGACCCGTCAGACCCGACCTGGAGTTACCGGATCTGGGTTTGGGCTAATCGGGTTTGGGTCATAATCGGGTCGACCCGTCTGTCTCGATTATTAAATGGGTCGGGTCGATCTGAACCTGCCAGACCCACCATATCCGATTATTCTCTCTCCTCCTCGGCCTCCTCCCCTCAATCTCCTCTGCTGCCGCTCCCGCTTCCTTCCCTTCGCCTAAGTTAAATTGTCAAAAAATATGCGAGAGCCCAGTTTTGAACCGTGACCTCTAGTGTGTGAGTTTAGTGTGAAGATCAACAATTCCACCCAATACTTTGGTAATATCATGTAAAAATTGTATATAAGGTTTAATAATCGGGTCAAACGGGTTGGGTTGGGTCGACCCGACTAAGTCTGGGTCGGGTCTGGGTCTGAATTTTTGACCCGTATAATAATCGGATCGGGTCGATCCGACCTGATTATTATATGCGTCGAGCAGTAATCGGGTCGGATCGACCCGACCCGACCCAATTGCTACCCCTACCTTCAATATTTAGAAACAAATCTTCATTGAATAGAATCTGAATCCTATTCGTACTCCTCCAGAAAAGGAAACATAGACGCTCCTGGAAAAGAAACTGCTCACACTTCAGAACGCCTGATTAATCGACTTATCTTGCATATTAGTCAACTACTCTTTTTATTAGTCGACTACAGTACAACCA
This sequence comes from Agave tequilana, assembly GCA_038442645.1. Lineage (NCBI taxonomy): Eukaryota > Viridiplantae > Streptophyta > Magnoliopsida > Asparagales > Asparagaceae > Agave > Agave tequilana. The sequence goes on from JAVJIF010022266.1 coordinate 18,428, forward strand.
ATCCTTCTCTGTATCTGCCAAGTCCACGGTATAGTCTACTGGTCTGTACATTATTCGACTTAGTGCCTGTTTGTTTCCTTGCAAAACGTCGCAAGTCGTAAGTCGTAAAATGAGAATGGAAAAAGTGAACTGTAGCAGAGAAAATATATTGTGTTTTACGGTGTTTGGTTGATAAAGTGAAGTGTAAATGGAAAAGTATATTGTGTTTTACGGTGTTTGGTTGATAAAGTGAAAGTGTAAATGGTAAAGTATATTGTGTTTTACGGTGTTTGGTTGATAATGTAAAAGTGTAAGTGGAAAAGTTGACCACAAAATTAACTATAGCAGTGATTTAAATATTATAAATACTATTAAATTAAATCTACTATTGCAAATTAAATTGTATTAATAAATTTGAGATAAAAAATTAATAATCTTAATATTTTATTTATAACAATAATATTAATAAAATATTAGTATAAATAGTAAAATATTACTAAATTATTAACTAAATAAATAATATAAAATTTTAAGAAAATCTAAAGAACATTAATAAAATTTTAAGAATACTAATAAATATTAAAAAATGTTACAACAATAATAAATATAGTTATAATATTATAATATTAAAATACTTGTAAATTATTATAATATAAATTTTATTATAATATTATTGTAATATTATAGAACTATAAAATTAATAAAGTAAAATATAATTATAATTTAATAATAAATTATCATTATAGTATTATTATACTGAATTATTATTACAATATTAACATAATAAAATATAAATATAATAATAAAATATATTATGATATTAATAAAGTAATTTTTTATATTAAAAATAAATAATTAAATATATAGTAATTTTATATTAAAGTATAATACTGTTATATTAATAAAATATTAACTCTAAATAAAATAATAAAAAATGGAATAAGTATTAAATTAAAATAGTAAAATATTAAATATTAAAACAATAAAAAAGTTAAAGATTAAAAATATTAAATAATTAAATAATTAAATAAGAAATTGAACACTATTAAAATATTAAATATTTAATAATATTTAATTATATATTGATTATCAAGTAACTATTTTGAACTGTAAGTGTACTACAAGTGAGAGTTACATGACCACAAAATTAACTGTAGCAACTGCAAGTGGGAAAATATGAGTGTAAAAGTGAGATTTACATGACCACAAATTTAACTGTAGCAACTGCAAGTGGGAAAAGAAGAGTTGCAAAAGTGTTTTGCATTTTACATTTTGCAAACGAAACCAAACAACTGTAAATGTAAAGTTGCAAAACATTTTGCATTTTGCAAATATTTTGCAACTTACCAACACGCCCTTATACTTCTTATAAGTCGACTAGACTGCTCCATCTTGATATGTTTCTTTTACTTCAATCCATCGTCTTTTCTAATTGGGTTGGATCTTCTTGGACCATCATCTCCTCTTGAAAATAAGACAAAATCCTAACAATCTCCATAGATTAACTTACTTTTCAAGTTTTTAGCAAAATATATTGAGATTTTAGATTACAATTTTGATTCTTTCCTTAGTTGTAATGGTACCGTGAAACCTTTACTCTTGCCCCCTCTCTCCGGGGCTATTGGCGGATTCACCATCATGCCTTGCGTACTCGAACCTTACCCAAGTGTATCCTTTCTTTAGTCGTCCTGCAACATTAAGTCCCGTTACTGTTTTTCGTGAAGCTCCACCTTGAAGTGAGCTTACTTCAAGCTTTTTATTGAAACTCCTTGATCTCGTTTCTTTCCCTTAACTTGCATTACATCACTGCCGTCACCAGCTAATTCTGCTTTGTGATGCCTTCCCGGCCATGGGGCCCCCGCCGGTCTTGAGGTAATCTGTCTCTAATTCTTACCAACTTTACACTTGTCAAGGATTTGTCTTATCATAGTCTTCCACCGATCACTTGGTGATGGTTCACCTTCCATCGAAGTTTTAACCTTGAGACTCATCGTCTTCACATAACTGTCATGGTTTTACCGGGCCTTTCCGCTACACACTGCCATTGTTTTCTTTTCATTAATCAGAGCTGTCATCTATCACTACATTAATGTTTGCCAGATCTATTATCCTGTTATTAATGATCTTCAAATATGATAGATCCACCAATACCTACAATAATCTCACTGTGTCAGACTAGCCTGTCATAACTTTAACCGTGATCTCCATTGATTTCTTTACCGATATGTACAGAACCTACACTAAATATTGGAATATTCTCGATTTGCACCCATCATTGCATCCAGACCGCTGAAAAATATAGAGTTTGACACCTTGATCGTCTGATTTTGACTACGATTGCATGATCCACTTTTCGATCAATCTCGTCCATTGACTGTCTTTATCAACCCTCCACTGTTTTTTCCTTGACTTACTGTCGTAGTTTGCTGTTTATACCACAACAAATCCACATGAAGTTCTTCATGAGATGCCTTGTGCGATGCCTTCGTGAGCTCGTCGAGTTCGCCTTGCCATCCGCCATTGGTGATATCCAATTATCCGATGCGTCTATTGTGTTCAGATTTGAGCATCACTGAGTCTTGACGACTCTACCTTGATCAATATACTCCAAAAGTCATCGATCTTTATCTTTGAACAAATCTAAACTTTCTTTGTTGTCTTCTTCATCTTGATGTCTTTGCTAAACTCCATCGACTTGACATCTTCTTTTTCATCTAGCGAACTGAAACCTTGGACCGAACACCATCAGCTCTGATATCAATTGTTGCATGCATAATCTGAGATGCCATACTTACTATGATACCAATTGTTGGGAGACATGGAGATCCCCACCGACGATCTCCACGAGATCAATTATCTCGAGCACACAAGATGAATATTAAAAGATACAAGAAGAAGAATACACAGTTTAATGTGATTCGGCCCAAACTTGACCTACGTCTACGAGGAAAGAACCTGAGAGAGCTTTATTAATAAATTTGATGTAAAAAGATCTAACCTTCCTCTTTGTCCCACAAGAGTATGCACCCTTCTCTTGAATCTAGACCTTCTCTGTATCTGCCCAGTCGACTGTTCTGTGTAATAGTCAACTTGTACTTCTTATAAATCGACTAGATTGCTCTACTTAGATCTGTTTTTTAGGCTTCAAGTCATCATCTTCTCCAATCAGGTTGGATCTTCTTGAACCATCATCTCCTCTTGAAAATAAGGTAAAATCCTAACACCAAAAGCCCAGTACACTTTATAAAGCATTTTTCTGGGCATACAACATGCCTACTATCGGTGTCATCTATTCACACCTCAATATGTTCTTCCTAGCATCTTCAATTATATCTTTTCTACTGTAAAAAGAGTTCACGGACTACGGAAGGGCTTCAGCCAAAAGGATGGGAGATGACTCACCAGAATTTTATGTCGTCTATAAAACTGATCAAATGTTCACTTCAAGAACATATAAGATAGATTTAAAGTCTTTATTCTTTTAATTCCAAGATCAACTGTGTATTGAAATGGTGCAAACAGTTCTTTTGTGGATAAACATACTATGGTCTTATCGCGGAGCAGTAAAATCACCATTATTTCGATATGAAATGGCATGTCACAACCCTATGTTTGTCAACTAATCTCAGCTTGGTATATGTTTGAAGAAATCTGCCGTCCAAAACTAACTTTCATAATTTCATTTGTTCTTCTGATACCCAATACTTTCTGAAGATTTCGAGTGTATGTCTGGGTTTAGGGAAGCCAGAGGGGACAGAGCCTCGTCTTATGTTACAAACATAGTCTGTTTGAGATTATCAGATGCACACGCATCTGCTCTGAGTGTACACAATCACAATAATGGCATGCAGTATGTTGGAATGATGTATTTGTCCTCCTGATGCCTCCGAATATTGCAGATTGTAGAATTTCGGCATGCTGTATGTTGGAACGATGTATTCCTACTCCAGACATCCTGTGAGTACTGCAGATTGTAGAATTCGGGGATGTTTGGTATTTCTAGCGCTCGGTATTTTATCTAGATTTGTCTCTTGGTGTTTCGCATTTTGAAGTTTATTGTCACTTTTCTTTGAATCTTACATTAGTTAATGGATTCGACTTTACATGCTTGATGCTTCTGCTAAATTTATACCTGCATGCTTAAATTACAAGTCCACTTCAACCATAAGCTCACCATATTGCAAAATGCTCAGAGATTGCTGTCATCTTATCACCAGAAAATGGAATCAATACTATCAAACCATCAGTTTGGATTTCCAATGTGTTGTATTCACATGCTTGCAATATATGCAATATTCACATAATGTGGTATCATTTCTCAAACCTGTTTGAAGGATTTATACTCTTACAGGCAACAATAGTAAGCTAGGCTATATTCTGGATGTCATGCAGTTTAATTGCCTATATTTACACCCCAAAAAAAAAAAAAAAGAATCTGGAGACTTGCGCAATATCCTGCAGCAAGCAGCCCTAGTTATGTCTCGGAAAATTCTTAACGGTAATAAATGCCCATTTCACTATGAGTAGCCAATTCCATCATCTGCACCAAGAAATCCTTGCATTGAGATCAATATTCTCTATCCTCTCGATAGCATGGCTAGTCTTCTTTCCTCAAATGAACGCTCCACTGAGCCTGCTGCTTCAGTGGCTGGTGCAGGGGTCGCGGCCATCTGCATCGGTGCACACACTGTCGAAGGAGTCTTTGGAGCTACTGGCATTGTCTTGGGGGTCACAACCACCTCCTCCTCCACATCGACAAAATTGGCCTGAGAGGGCGTTGACGGCATGCTATTCTCTGTGCCCAGGGGAGTGAAGGGCCTGCGAGGAGTCTCTTGTTCACGAGCATTTGTGTCACTCGCTGAAAAATGTTTAACCGAAAAGCTAGCAGCGTCTTGGTCTCTCCCGCCTGCAACTATTTCACCTTAAACTAGTCATTATTAGAACATAAGAATCGTAGTCAGCAAGGATCATCATTAAACACTTGTCCCAAACATTGGTTGACATTTATTTAACTAGAACCTCTCAAACTAATCAGATATTGACCGGATTATAAATAATATTAGTAATTAGTTTTTCACCGCCAGCCCATGGAAGTATTTAACCACTCAATCACGATCATGAAATATCTGAAAAATAGGAATTAACTTATTTGCTGATTGTGTGCTGATACCTTTATATTTATACTTTTTGTTGGTTTCTATACTCAATCTGACAACTAATCAATATTACTGAAATATCACCGATCTAATTGGCCAGGTCGGTTAATATCAGGTGGGAGGTTTTCCGTTTAATAGAACGCTCCTTAATTTAAGAACCACCTTTTAATTACCTTCCTTGGTTAAACACCAATTAGACTGGTATAAGTCAGTCTCAATATACTGAATATTAGTATATCTCCTGTATAAAGAAATTAATTCACTTATATAGTACTTGGAGTGAGGTACGCTTAAGCGAATCTCCTTAAGACAATTATGTCCCCCCACCGGTGCTAACGGGTTATTGAAAACTGTTCTCCCAAGATACAACACTCCTTCACGGTATTTGGACTAAATCACCGTACGGTCAAACCGTAGTTAACCAGTATCTTCACAGGATTATTGAAGCAGCGAGACAAAGACAAATTTCAGGAGAATATTTGCATTTACTTTGGAGGAGCACCCACTGTAGAGGAAGAATGAAGGTAGAAGAATATTCTTCTTCGGAAGTCTTAGATTCAGACAACAATTCTATTAAAGAATCTTTTGAATTTTCTGAGCCCTCTTTCAGAACGAATTTTACAGAATCTCTTAGAAGTTACTTCGGAAACTGAGTTGCAGAATCCCCACTTGCTTTAGAAACTGAGTTACTGATTTCCCACTTCCCTTTTTGGAAGATTTTGAAAGACTGAGGGAGAGAGAGGATCTTCTTCAGACAGAACTTAGATTGTGTTTTGTCTTGGTGTGTCTTAAATTGAGAAAACGGAGCGCTATTTATAGCGCTCTGGGAGGGGCAATTTGGTCCAAACCCAATCAACAGTTGCAACGATTCGATCTGAACCGTTACAACGGTTCGGTTCAACCGCCGCAACCGCCCAACTGCCGCGACGGTTTACAGACAGCCGTTGGCGGGGCGGTTTGGATCCGAATAGCGGACCGGGTATGTTCCGCGTAACCCATACCCGTGAGACTCGGTTCAAAAAGAAACAGGCCGGGTAGGGAACCCGAACCCGAACCCGAACCCGGGCCTGGGCCCGGTGCTGGCGCCGCAGCCGCTGCCGCCAGCGGCGGCGCGCGCATGGTTTCCTCCCAATCGCGCGCGAAAACTCCAAGTACCCAAAGGGCACACCATTTGTTCCTATTTTTCTCTATTTAAACACTACAAACTTCCATCCCATGGCCAATGTGGGACTAAATGCCTTTAGCTACTTTTAGTCTCATTTTGGCTTTGAATTAGGCAATCTTTAGACTTGAATATCTCATTCATTCGAAGTCGGAATTGAACATGTGAATATACCATGTTCATCCCCAATGGAAGGAGAACACACTCCAACCATCATCCAATTGATTCGATCAACGGATCTCGCCTTCATTCAATTCAAAGATTCACATATATTCTTCATATTCCTAACAATCCCCCACAATGAATGGAGATTCAAGAAATTGACACACAAAGAGACTGACTCTATTGTGAAAGGTACTTTTAGAAAAGAAACTGCATCAGGATAGGTGAACTAGGTCTTGAACCTTCCATAGCGAAAGTTTTATCGGACTTACTGACTAATCAGTGAACTAGGTCTTGAACTGTTAGCCGTTAGTGTAAGCCAAGTCAACAAGCTTCACACAGTGACTTTCCAAATCAACTTTGGTTTTCGGTTGTGTCTATTTTGGCCCTGGACATTCTTGATATCAGAGAGTATCTTTAGGGAATAACAAGCATAGAAATTCCCAAAGAGCCGACCCAACTCTATACTCACATAGGTGATCGTCCTATTACGAGTAGTCTACTCTACTCCACTTGTTTAGTAACAAGATATAGGCATCATTAAAAGTGTTGAGCTTATCCTTAATCCACTTATAGAAAAATACTTATGTGCACCTTAGGAATGGATTGGAGTCAAGCTCCCAAATGCTTACTTGCTGAGTCAATCATAACTAGTTTTTCCTCTTGAACTTAGTCCGTGGGATCTCCAGTCGCTAAGTGATGTTTCCATTAAGCTGACTCGGTAAGGTTAGGCTTTTAAACCCATTCCCCTCGATGCGTAGTTTATATGCTCTCCACTTAAACCTTTAGTAAGCGGATCCGCTAAATTATCTTTTAACGAGACAAAGTCAATAGAGATAATTTCATTTGAGAGCAACTACTTCACAGTATTATGTCTATGACGAATATGTCTAGACTTACCGTTGTATATAACATTTTGTGCCCTAAATATAGCTGCTTGATTATCGCAGTGTATGCATATAGCGGGCACTGGCTTTTGTCATAATGGTATATCTTCCAAAAATTGTCGAAGCCATTCTGCTTCTTCTCCGGCCTTATCTAAGGCTATGAATTCCGTTTCCATAGTGGAACGGGAAATACATGTTTGCTTGGAAGATTTTCAGGATACCGTCGCTTCCCTTAGAGTAAATACGTATTCGCTAGTTGATTTTGATTCCTCAGAATTTGCAATCCAATTGGCATCACTGTATCCTTCAAGTATAGGTGGATACTGTCCATATCTCAAGGCATATTCCTTGGTATGTGATACATAACCCAATACTCGTAGTAGAGCAGTCCAAAATATTGATTACTAGGATTGCTAGTGTATCTACTTAACTTGCTTACAGCGTAAGCAAAATATCGGGTCTAGTACAATTCATCAAATACATTAGACTTTCGATAATCTGAGAATACTCCAACTGGCGTATTCCAGTTCCTGTATTCTTATGAAGGTGGATGTGTGAGAGAAAAGGATTAGTATTCTCTTTTATCCCATGATCATTGAATCTTTCTATCATCTTCTCCACGTAGTGAGATTGAGATAGACTGATTTCATCTGGTGTTCTGATGATTTTAATTCCTAAAATTATATCAGCAACCCCCCAGATCCTTTATGTCAAAACTGTTGCATAACATTCTTTTAGTAGACTTAATAATTTTAATATTAGTTCCAAGTATCAAATGTTATCTACATAAAGATAAACAATGATACATGCATTTTCTACTATTTTAGTATAAACACACTTATCGCATTCATTGATAGTGAATCCATCTTTGATCATGACACTATCAAATTTCTCATGTCATTGTTTTGGATCCTGCTTTAGACTGTATAAAGATTTTATCAATTTACACACTTTGTGTTCTTGGCCCTTGACTATAAATCCTTCAGGTTGCTCCATATATATTTCTTCATTTAATTCACCATTTAAGAATGCAGTCTTGACATCCATTTGATAGATATCTAAGTTATGCAATACTACAATTGCAATCAACATCCGAATGGAGGTTATTCTTGTTACTGGTGATAAGTATCGAAGTAGTCAAGTCCTTCCTTTTGTCGATAAGTCTTGGCTACTAATTTAGCCTTGTACTTATCGATAGATCCATCGGATTTTAATTTTTTTTTGAAAATTCACTTACACCCAATTGTTTACTGCCAGGAGGAAAGTTTGCCAATTCCCAAGTATGATTACTTAGTATGGATTCTATTTCACTATTTATAGCTTCTTTCCACATTTGTGCTTCTGGAGTTGACATAGCCTCTTTAAATGTTTGAGGCTCGCTTTCAATAGCGTATGCTATGAAATCTGAACCAAAAGATTTTGAGATTCTAGATCTCTGACTTCTTCTTGGTTCAATTTCCGCATTAACAATCTGTTTCTCGGGCTTTCGTCCCTGAATGTCATCTCATGTGTTCTTTTCCCAGAAGTCTTATCCGTTTGCCGTTTATATGAAAAAATATCTTCAAAGAACACAGCATCTCTGAATTCGATAATCATGTTTACATGAATATCTGGTATCTCTAATTTATGAACCAGAAATCTGTAGGTACTACTATTCAAGACATAGCCTATGAATATGTAGTCCATAGTTTTTTGCTCCCAACTTAGTCTTTTTAGGTAATGGAGCTAGTACCTTTGTAAGGCACCCCTACATTTTGAGATAATAGTAGGAAGGTGTCCTTCCATGCCATAACTCAAATGGTATAAGACCAAGTTTTTTTGTGGGGTACTCTGTTTAGAATATAATTTGCAGTTAACAGAGTTTTCCCCCACAAGTTCTGTGGAGCTCCAGAACTTACGAGCATGAAATTGACCATCTCCTTCAAAGTTCTGTTCTTCCATTCAGCAATTCCATTTTGCTGAGTATATGGTACTGTTGTTTGATGGATTATACCAAATTTAGCACATAACTTACTAAAATCATTTGATTTGTATTCTCCACCTCTATCGGATTTTAGAATCTTGATATTCTTGTTAGGTTGATTCTTAACTTCGGCTTTATATGTTATAAACATATTTATTACCTCATCCTTACTGTTTAAAAGATACACATAACAGTATCTTGTACAGTCATCAATAAAAGTAATAAATACTTTTTTTCCCGCCTCTAGTTGGCATAAACTTCAAGTCACACAGATCACTATGAATTAACCCTAAAGGTTCTGTATTTCGATCAATTGAGTGAAATGAATTTTTCGCTAACTAGGCCTCAACACAAATCCCACACTTATAAATTTCTTCCAAGTTGAGTTTAGGAATATATCCTAAATTAGACAAGTTCTTTAAAGACTTGTAATTTACATGCCCTAATCTATCATGCCATAAAGTAGGAGATTCAAGCAAATAAACAGAAATTTTTCCTTTATTTATAAGCTTCGGGTACAAATACACACTTTTTATCTACCACTGCAACATTGGCTTTAAAAGTCCATCAACAAGATAACCCTTTCCCACATACATCCCTCCCTTAGTAAGTACAAATTTATCTGATTCAAAAACCATTCTAAATCCTTTCTTACTAAGTATTATTTAGAGATCAGATTCTTACAGATATCTGGAACATGTAGCACATCGTTCAGAGTAAGCTCTTTTCCAGATGTCCACTTCAGGATGACCTTGCCTTTTCCTTCAACTTGGAGACGGTTGAGTTTTTTCATGAATAGTTTGCTCATCTTGCTCTAGTTTTTGATATTCAAAGAATAATAATTTCTCAGAGCAGATGTGCCGAGTAGCCCCAGTGTCTACCCACCAATCCTTATTGTTGGTTGTCAGATTCACCTTTGACACCACAGCTGAAAGGCTTGGCGACGCATGGTCGGTCAGGTTTGTCTGTGGATGGCTCTTCTTGTTCTTTTTGAGACGACTGCGACATTCATTCGCCTTATGTCCTTCTTTATTACAGATGTAGTAGGTTCCCCTTGAAGCGCATGTTCTTGCCTTCTTGGACCTTGCTTTTGTACCCCTGGGAAGTCTTCTTCCGCCTTAAACCTTTGGAAGTAGACGCTTTCCCCTTTGAGTCTTCGATCACATTGGCTTTGGCTTCATAGGAGTTCTTACTACTCCTTTTCTCAGACTTTCAGTTGTCCTCCTCGATTCGAAGCCTCACAATGAGATCTTCCAACTTCTGCTCCTTTCGCTTGTGCTTCAGGTAGTTCTTGAAATCTCTTCACGCAGGTGAGAGTTTCTCCACGATAGTAGCAACCTGAAAAGTTTCAGGTAGAATCATACCTTCGGCTTCTATCTCGTGCAAGATAAGTTGAAACTCTTGCACCTGACTGATTACAACTTACTGTGCACCATTTTGTACTCCAGAAATCGTCCTACGACGAACTTTTTGGTACCAGGATCCTCAATCTTGTACTTCTTGTCAAGACTGGCCCCATAACTTCTTTGCCATTGTGATAGGACTGTAGACATTGTAAAGAGAGTCATCCAGTCCATTTAAAATATAGTTTCAGCAAAGGAAGTCACGTTGAGTCCATGCATCAACTGCAAGGACTGAGTCCCGATCAGTTCCGGTTTCTGGTAGATCTTCTTGCATGAATTTGATCAGATGCAGAGTGGTTAAGTAGAAGAGCATCTTCTGTTCCTACCTCTTGAATTCTGTGCCACCAAATTTTCCTGACTTCTCTGGCTTCGGGTTAGGAAGTGGAATAGGCATCAAAACTTGTAGCTACATGTTTGATGCTTTGCTAGAACTATCTTGATTAGTCTCAGACATTTTTCTGCAAGTTCAAGCAGAACAGAAGTAAGAAACTTCAATATATAATTGTCTTAAAATTGTTGGTTCTTATACTTAATCTGACACTGATCAATATCACTGAAATATCACCGATCTAATTGGCCAGGTCGGTTAATATCATGTGGGAGGTTTTCCGTTCAATAGAACGTTCCTTAATTTAAGAACCACCTTTCAATTACCTTCTTTGGTTAAACACCAATTAGACTGGTATAAGTCAGTCTCAATATACTGAATATCAGTATATCCCATGTATAAAGAAATTAATTCACTTATACAGTATTTGGAGTGAGGTACGCTTAAAGCGAATCTCCTTAAGACAATTATGTCCCCCGCACCGGTGCTAACGAGTTATTGGACGCTGGTCTCTCAAGATCAACACTCTTTCACGGTATTTGGATAGCACTACCAAATCACCGTATGATCAAACCGTAGTTAACCAGTACCTTCACAGGATTATTGAAGCAGCGGGACAAAGACAAATTTTGAGAGAATATTTGCATTTACTTTGGAGGAGCACCCACTGTAGAGGAAGAAGGAAGGTAGAAGAATATTCTTCTTCGGAAGTCCCAGATTCAGAAAACAACTCTATTAAAGAATCTGTTAAATTTTCTGAGCCCTCTTTCAGAACAAATTTTTGCAGAATCTCTTGGAAATTGCTTCGGAAACTGAGTTGCAAAATCCCCACTTGCTTTGAAAACCGAGTTACTGATTTCCCACTTCCCTTTTTAGAAGTTACTGAAAGACTGAGAGAGAGAGAGATGTTCTTCTTCAAACAGAACTCAGATTGTGTTTTGTCTTGGTGTCTTAAATTGAGAAAACGGAGCGCTATTTATAGCGCTCCGGGAGGGGCAATTTGGCCCAAACCCAACCAACAGTTGCAACGGTTCTGTTCAAGCGCCGCAACCGCCCAACTGCCGCGATGGTTTACAGACAGCCGTTGACGGGGCGGTTCGGATCCGGATAGCGGAGTGGGTACGCTCCGCGTAACCCATGCCCGTGAGACCCGGCGGGTAGGGAACCCGGGCCCGTGCCCGGCCCGGCACCGGCGCCAGCGGCGGCGCGCGCGCATGGTTTCCTCCCAATCGCGCGTGAAAACTCCAAGTACCCAAAGGGCACGCCTTTTGTTCCCATTTTTCTCTATTTAAACACAACAAACTTTCATCCCATGGCCAATGTGGGACTAAATGCCTTTAGCTACTTTTAGTCCCATTTTAGCTTTGAATTTGACAATCTTTAGACTTGAATATCTCATTCATTCGAAGTCGGAATTGAACATATGAATATACCACGTTCATCCCCAATGGAAGGAGAACACACTCCAACCATCATCCAATTGATTCGATCAACGGATCTCGCCGTAATTCAATTCAAAGATTCACATATATTCTTCATATTCCCACACTTTTACCCTGTTATGTTCTCTAGAATATGTCGGTGACAAATTCAGAGCTTTTGTTTGCATAGTTTAGGTGAAATTTCTGCAACCTAAATTATCAATTTGTCTTAAGTGAATGATTATGCAATAAATGGACTAAACAGAGAAGTGTTGAAGTAAACGAACCAGTATAAGGGAAGCGGGGACATCATCCTTCCTCACTGACATAGACTTGGAGTTGAGCAGTTCAGGTTTTGGATTTTGCTGTGCAGCTCCACTTACTGATTGCCTTCTATTATGTCCCATAGTCATAGTTCTAAGCATTTTTTCTGAGCTTGGGGTTTTGGCGGGGCTTGGTTTAGATCCAAAAAGTACTTCTTGTTCAGCTATAAGCTGACCTTGCATTCTCTTCTGGTCCTGAAAAGTTTGATAACAAATATGTTATGAGGCCCAGTGGTTGAATGTTGATTTGGAATTGAAAATTTACCCTTTGTCTTCTGCGTTCTTGCTCTTTTTCCTGTCTCAAACTAGTATATTCTTCCAGCATCGACAGAAGGCCAACCTGCAAGGTGAAAAAAGTAAATAGGAAAGGGACAAGTAATGTATAGTTCATTCACTTCTAGATGTCTAAAACAAAAAAAGAACACATTATAATGATAAATCCTTACACCATCGTATGTGAACTCAATGCCTCTCTCAGTTTCCCATGCTGTGATTCTAGAAACCAAACCCTCCACCATTGCTGATTAGGGATATAAAATTAGCGAACTATATGTACACATAAATGCGGATGAAATAAGATTAGAGTTTACAGAAAATATCTAGTTTTAACAAGTAACCTAAAATGAGAATCTTTGTATAAGCTACAGCACACAAAAGGCTTTGAAATCAGAAAAGCATTATTTCGTTGTCAATAGATGATTCCAGATGATAAGCAGGTTAGAACTTCGAACTGTGGATATGAGACAGACAAATTAAGAATTCACACTTTGATTCATAATCAGCATATCTCATGTCCCACCAAAATCTGGAGAGTCTATAAATATAATCAAATGGTTACCAGATAACTATATATGCTTGTGAGAAAGATTCGAAAGAGTATATGCATCTTCCTTCTAAATAAGACACAGAATTCTGTCTGAACTCAGATCGGTAACACAATTATATATATTGCAAAGGAAAGATTTATGTCATTCAAAAGCTCTGCAAAATTTAAAAATTTCCAATGCCAACCTGGAATCTTGTTGACTACAGCACGCGCCTTTTCAGCCCGTTTGAGCGTAAGATGCGTACCTCTCCCAGCATTGTAACGATTCTCATCCTAACAAACCAAACTCAACAATGTAAGAAGCTGAGGAAAGATGAGATTGTGGTTGCTAACAGAGAGATGAAATGCCCAACCCTGTTGTACTCTTCTAGCCAGGACTCTTCCTCACAAGCAGCCAACCATTTCTCAACCTTTTCAAGAATATCCTTCCTGCTGAATGCTTCTTCTTTAATAGTTGATATTTGGACCTCAGTCTGCTCCAGAATTAACGCAGGGTCAACAGCACCTGCAACACAAGAAAATTCAAAATTAGGAATGTGGAATTAGAGGAACTGTTACCAATTGACCAATTGCTGGTTATCAAACTTCTACCATTCTCAATAGCTTCTATTTCACTTTCAATATCTTCTTGCACGACCAAATGCGTTCGTCGACGCAGCTCCTCCAGTTCCATCTTCTTCTTCAGCACAAGCTCTTTCATCTTGCTCGCTTTCAGCTCTTCAAGCTTCAAAACTTCTGCTTCCACCTGCACCACAGATTTATTTACTTTATAGCCATTATTAAGCCCAGTGAATGATAAGCAGAAAAATTATTAGTCTGAATCTATACTTTCTTTCAGTTAAAAACTCACGTAATTGATGAAGTCTGCAGAAAGGGAGTTGGGCTCTGTTCTTTCGTCTTCTGATGCAGCAATATTACAGGTTACATGCCGAAACTTCTGTTGCTCCTCAATTGGTGTATCCATTAGGTTCCACATCTCGAACATACTAGTAGCAAGGTCTTGAAGCTGCAAGAGCTAAGAATTTTAAGAACAATAATCAAAATTATAAGGCAAAAGTTTGTTTTTAATCCATTTCTCTTACTTTCTGCATTCTTTGTATCTTAACTGCTCGCAATCTTTCTATTGCAGATTCCAGTTTTTCAATCATGTCATTGCTAACATTCGATCCTTGAGTTTTATCTAGACTGGGATGTACCTCACGGACAGTTTCTTTAAAATCTATACCGAGTACTGCACATAGTGAATCCAGAGTATTCAAGTGGCCCAACACTAGCTTCAGGCGATCGGACTGCAGAAAAAGAAAAGAAAACGAAAGCTTGAATATAAATTACTTTTGAACTGAAAAAATAGGGAAATATGAGAAGCTGCACATCCATATTTCTAGAAACTAATCATTTGCTCAAAGCAAAGACATAACCTTCTCCTTTTGAAGAGACCGTAGCTGTCTGTGCAAGTCTTCAAGCTTTCGTAAGGATAGATCAAAATCATCCATAACCATCCTGGAGGCATACTGATCTGACTGACCAATCTCAATAGAGGTCTTTTGTATTTGATCTAAAACTTCAAGAAACTGGTTCTTTCTATCACTTTTTGCTTTTCTCATTTCCTCTAGCTGCGGGACAATGATACTAAGCTCTTCCTTCAAACTTCCAACATTCTGATTGCATCAACAAAAAACACATAAGAAATCAACAAAACTTTTTGTAGTCCTTTTGTTAACCCAGCTCATGTATTTCTAGTCATCGCTGATGCTAATTCCAGTAAAAACACCTCCCAGGGAAAAAAAAAGAGAGGTAACTCTAGTTCCAAAGCACCTTTTATCCATGATAAAGAACTATGAATCTCTTTGGTTTAATGTAAAAACAGCTAGAGGAACAAATTTTTTCATGAGATAAGATTTTCCATTTGTTTTCTTTGTAAAATTATGACATATTGTCAACAATCTTTCATAAGCTGAAAGCTACTAGTTTGCTATAAGTCCAACAACAACGGAAATTAAAATTTGCAAAGTATGGAACAGGAAAATCTTGTTTCCAATTTTTTTCTAGGCATGTTTTCAAATTTATGACAACTAAACAACTGTGAAACAAACTTCCTCTATTCCACAGAAAAAGTGAACTTTTGGAGTCATGTCTTGCAAGCAAAAAACAAACTTCTTTTCCTTTATAGTTTTCCTTACAAATTACTGCCGATAACAAGGAACTTTAGAAGACAGTGTAATAAATCTCTTCTTACGCTACATAAGAAGAGTGATATACCTCAAGTTTAAATAAATCCTCTTTTGTAGAAGTTCACACGATAGTACAATAGAAGTAATGCTTTTAACTAAAATTTCTGTAACAAAGACGAACCTGCCTGAGATGAACCGTCTCTCGCCCATTGCAGAGCAGATGGCGGCAAGCTCTGCCTCATAATCGGCAATGGTTTGTCGTAACTGAGCTCTAGACCGGTTTGCCTGGTCAACCTTTTTTCTGTATATCTCAAGGCAATCTTGTTCTAACTCAAGCAGCATTTGATCCCTTTCTGCATCAGAATCTCCAACTTCATCCCATACTTTCTGAAATCAATAGCAGTCACATGCCAAAGGATCATAACCAGGGTAATCAAATCTCTAAACCAGTCTCAAAATAGCAATTGATAGATTACTGAATTGACAAAGAAAGGCCAAATTAAATATGTCATGTTTCAGTTGTTTGACCTGCGAAATTGTTGAATTCCTTTATGCTATTGCCTAAAATTACTATCAGTCATATCTGCCTACATGGGGAAAAAAGAAAAAAGAAAAGGAAAGGATTGTGGAAGTTAACAATATGGCTTACAACAACAACAACTAAGCCATTTGTCCCAAGTATTTGGGGTAGGCTACATGAACCAAAAGAGAATTACGCCAGATCGGGCACATGGATCAGCTTTCTCCACTCATTCCTATCGAGCAATATGCCTTCATTAAGACCTTTAGCCTCTATACCTTGTCATATTACCTCCATCCATGTTTTCTTCGGTCTCTCCTACGCACTTTTAACCTGCCCTAATTTGATACGCTCTACTCGCTGGACTGGCGCATCTGTAGGTCTATGTCGCATATGACCAAACCATCATAAGCAGTTTTCTCTCATCTTTGCTTTTTATAAGCTACGTCTATCTTAGTACGAATATCCTCATTTCTCATCTTATCTCTTCTCGTGTTACCACACATCCAATGAAGTATGAACATCTCTGCTACACTCATCTCTGCTACACTCATCTGCTACAATATGGCTTACAAGTTTAAAAAACAAAACTAGAATGTACGATCCGTAGACACGGACATAAGTGTATACCAGGTGTTCC
The DNA here is from genome assembly GCA_038442645.1 of Agave tequilana. Taxonomy (NCBI): domain Eukaryota; kingdom Viridiplantae; phylum Streptophyta; class Magnoliopsida; order Asparagales; family Asparagaceae; genus Agave; species Agave tequilana. The sequence continues at coordinate 35,369 of JAVJIF010022266.1, forward strand.
CAGACACTTGGACATGGCTATATGTAAGTTTCTTCTGAATTTATTTATTCTTCTGAATTTAATTATTTCTGAGTTATATATATATACACAATGGTTGTTATTCATCTGTGAATGAACCTACTTTTCTTAAAATGATCTGTGAAACAATTTTTTTTGGTCAAAGGGAGAACAACATAGCCCCTTAAATATTTTTAGAAGAATAATGGTTTAAACAATTGTAAGTATTGGACACATGTCCAAGAGTGTTAGATAATAGACAAACCAACTTTTGGTTGGGAGAACTGTCCTACATTCTAGAAAAAAAAAAAAAGAAGCAAAATTAAAAGGTGCAAGTTTCACTCTTGATGGTTGTTAGCCCTACCAAACTGTCAAATGAATGAGATACTCATGTAAAATTATTAGCATTAATCAGCATACATGAAACTGCAAGTATACAGACACATGCAACTTACTCATGTTCATAAGCATGCACAAATTTTAACCTCAAAGAAAGGAACATGCAGAGAGAATCAAATGTGATATGGATACACCAGAGTAATGCCATAAGCTTACAACACCACTTTGCTAACCAAGTTCACCAAAGATAATGGGGTATTTACTATTAATCTGATGCAAAACCAGAAGGTTTAGTATTGCATCTGAGGTATTAGGTCCCTATTGCACCAAATCACACAATGTTTCAAACCATACGGAGAGCACATTTATAATATACCATTCCTACTCGCGCATGTACGTGTTCACTTGAGAAAAGGAAAAATATAAAATGGTAAAGTAATACAACAAGATTTGTAAGATGAGTGTTCAGGAGCTATAGATTTACCTTTAGTTCGCACAACAGAGATCCATATGTGGTTTCTTTCTGTGAAAGACGAACACTAGGAAGATTTGCCATTGTGAAGTAACAAATGTCTGCAAGAAAATTGTAGGTCGAGAGTTCATTTTTAAACGGATTGATATGGAATGTGGAAAAGGCATTTAAGAATTAGCCGCAAAAAAAGAACTATCTGTGGCTTGTACAAAAAGAACATTGTCTAGAATGAGACAATGAACTATTAAGGAAACATTTCAATAAAAACACAGACAGGGTATACTATAACTACATCATGGATTTTCCTTGGAGGTTAAACATTGCCGAAGCTTTTCGTCAGTTGCATGAGTTCATTAATTCGTTAACGATGTAGAGTTTGCATCTAGTTGAGACTATTTGCATTAACAAGACATATGTATCATTAAAAAGCAATCATGTTCTACGCATCTCCAGTCTTTGTGTGCGCGCACGCGTGATTTGCAATCTAGAGAAAAATAATGAATCGATTGCTGTCCTTCCATGAATTGAATTGACAGCCTTCGACTATTATCTAATGGCAGCAGACTAGTTTCATATAGAACATTAAACTACGTAAGCATGATTCTCATTGGATTAATCATCAGTAATGTCCACTGAAAGTTGATGTAAGACCAGACTCATGAGTTTATTTTAACCGAATAATTCCAAAAAATAAATATTTCCCATAAGGATTAGCCCCTTGATTGCCAACAACGGAAACATCCAATGTTGCAAATTCACGAAGCTGATACCAGACACAAATACATTTCGTGAATTGGAATGACAATGCAATTTCTTTAATCCCAATCTTTTACAATGTTACAGCAAATGCATCAAAAATAAATCCCATAATGCACCTAAAATTACAAACGTTACACTGAAGAATTTCCCTATTTCATGCAGCAATCCTCTCTTTTTCACACGGATACTCCAATTATAATCTCACACAAATATTTTCATCTAATTAATCCGCGATTCAATTAGCAGACTAATTCTGAGAAAGAAAACTTACATTGAGGGACAAAACAAGAACCGTATCAATATTTGACAAGAGAAAGAAAGAAATTTGGAAATAAAACGATGTATTTGATCGAGATAAGGGAACTTTATAAAAAAAAAATTTTTTACCTGAAATTGTTGGTTTGATTTTGTGAGATTGAGGGGGAAGAATGTAGATTTTGTTGCCCAATTTGAAGAGGAGAAGGGATTACTGGTTACCTGAAAATTTTCCTTTTTGAAATTTAAAAAAATGAAAATTTCAGGTAACTCCTCCGAAATCTTGTCTGCAAAATTAATTGGACCTTTTATACGTGGCAGGGTTCGTTATTTATTAGGGTTATTTAATGAGGGATGATGATGAGATGACTGGGATCTCGGGCCGTTACGAATCTTGCCGTCCAAGATTGCGTGGGCCTGCCGCGGTTCTTTTTGGGTTTGGGTTAACGGATCCAAGAGATTCGGGTTTTGATGGCCGATTGGATTTATTTTTATATATTAATTTAGTTTATTTTTTGACATGTGCGATGCACGTGTTTGACCAAATTAGTACCATTTCGCATGTTGAGTTTGCATAAGTTAGTTCTCTCCATCTTCTACTCTTTTTTTTAAAATCCACTTGATACTTCCACCTGTCCCACATATGAGGCGGCTATCAGCGGCTAAAGATTGAAATACCCCCTCCCTATTTCTTACTCTCAATGCGATCATTTTCTACCTTAATTCTAAAAGACTGCGAGTAAAATCTGAGCGAAAACAACTGCGACGAGAGAATTGAAGAAAAAATTGCTGAAAATCACGTTCATCTCAATCGATTTAGAGATCTTCGAGCGATCTTGGAGCAACTTCCGGAAGAAATCAGGAAAAAGTACATTTTCAACATAAAAAACCCTAAAAACCTCTGGATCTCATCAATCAGTTAAAAAAGTTTTTCATGAATGCAAGCCCTAGTATGTTTTTTTGGATTTTCTGTTTTTTTTTGTTTTTTAATAGGAGTGTGATTATGTACGCAGTCCTTGCAAAAATTGACTTGTTTTTCTCATTTTTCATTAGGACTGCGACCATGGTCGCAGTCCTTTTAAAAAAATGACTTGTTTTCTTTTTGCTTCGTATGGAATGCGATCAAAATCGCTGTCATTGTAAAAAATGACTTATTTTTCATTTTTCAATAGTACTGCGACCATGATCGCAGTCCCTAAAAAAACATTGCATGTTTTCATACTTCACATGGACAACGATCATGATCGCAGTCCTTTAAAAAATGGACCGTGTTCATTCTTCACATGGATTGCGACCATGATCGCAGTCCTTTCAAAAAAATGAATTGTTTTTAAATCTTCAATAGGAAAGCGAATATGATTGCACTCCTTTCAAAAAGTAAACTGTTTCATATGACTGCGATCATGATCGCAGTCCTTTAAAAAAAAAAGACTTGTTTCTCATACTTCACATGTTTTAAAAAAAATGACTTGTTTCTCATACTTCACATGGATTGTGACCATGATCATAGTCCCTCCAACAAATGACCCATTTCTCATTCTTTACATGGACTGTGATCATGACCATAGTACTTGCAAAATGCCATAATCATCATTCTTTGTTGTGACAGCGACCATCTTAAAACACTAATATTTTTTTTTTGTTTTTTCTACTCATTGAAAGATGTCTTATGAAAAGATTTTTGACAATTTAAGTCCAGCTTGAAACCTATGATCAATTTGATTGATCAACTGAAAAAGAAAAAAGTCCATATAGATTACTATTAAGGAAATACCAATATTCATTGCCTCCTATGAGCAAATGTTTGGAGAAGAAAATAAAAGACTCAAGTCAAACACGGGGATATTAAAAATTTTAGACAGATATAACAAGAATGCTCAATACTTCATGATTTGGGGAAGAAGTATTAAACTATCAATCGAAGATGTAGCGCTTACATTTGGGTTGCCTGCATTGGAGGTTGATTTCTTCAGAGTAGAAAGTGTAATAAACAGAGAGGATTCTTGAAGCATTACTTTGGAGATACTAAATATATGACTAGAGAATCAATTGAAAAAGGTATAACCAAATTTTTGAGTACAAAAGAATGAAGAACTCTCAAGGATATAACTGAAGATGAGAAGTACAAACACCTGCATGAACTAGGCAAAGAATTAATGATACATATAAACTGGCGATAATAAACTTCGCCATCATGATGGCACTATACATAATATGTATTTTATTCTTTACCAGCAGTAGTATCAAGGTCACATGGTCCCTTGTCGACCAAATTGTGGATATGATCAGTTTGAAGGCGATAGATTGGGCTAAAGTTGTACAGGAAACTCTTGTCGAGTCACTCAACAAGTTCACAATGATTACTGCTGAGATAGTAGGATGGCCACTCCAAATTTCCATAAGTATATATTAATTATCATTGAAATTATTATTATTAAGACAGTAATTATTGCTTCCCATCTAACTAATATAACAATACTTGCTGCAATATTAGTTCTGTGAACACGTTGTAGTGATTGAACCAAGAAAATGGATGGAGTAGGGAACATTAAGGAAGTTAGGTGAATCAACACTTTTATCGACAACCATGATCTATCTCAGATAATAGAAGAACAAGTGAGTACTAAAATCTAAAAAAACAAATGTATAATACAAATTTTCAAGACTCTAGTCGTAGTTCTCAAAAAGCACTAAAAAATGGATTTTTATGAGGACTATAACCATGATCGCAATCCTCACAAAACACTCAAAAACATATGAGGATTGTGACCTCGACGCAGTCCTCTCAAAAGGCTCTATTTGTCAGTGTATATAAGGACTGTGATCATAATTGAAGTCCTAATTAACACTTAAAAATTGTATGAGAATTGCGTCCACGATTGCAGTCCTATAAAAAGTGATTATTTTGTCACTGTATATGAGAACTGCGACCATGATCGCAATCCTATAAAATGCTGTTTTGCATTTTGAATTGACATTTAATATATATCCTCTCTCTTGCTTGTAGGTTTATGAAAGAATGAAAAATATTTCTAAAAAAGAGTCTAAAACATTGGGACTCAAAAATGTAATGGAGAAAAAAACTAATATTCAAGAAAATATTTGTAATATCCCTAGTTAGTAATACCGTATTTTTATTTTCTTAAATTATTTATTTTGATTTACTGATTTTTTTTATTAATTAACTTAATTTATTATCTTCTTCTTGTGATTATTATCATATTAAGTATACAAATTATTTTGAGATAGGAAATGCAAATTTGGATTTATATATAATTACCATTATTTCTTATCAATATTTTTACTTATACTCATTACTATTATTTTTATTATTATTCTTATTATTAACTGATATTATTTGTGGTAGTTATTACTATTATTATTCTTCCAGTATGATTATTTATTATTTATAATTATTAGATTAATTAATTATTATTATTAATATTATTGTTGTCATTATTATTCATGCTAATCTTTTTGTTAATATTAATGTTATTTTTATTGTAATTTATTATTTTTAGTAAGAATTATTATAGTTATTGTTATTACTATTTTTATATTTATTATTATCATCAATATTGTTATTGTTATTATTAATTATCATTAGTAATATTGTTAATCTTTATTATTAATTTTCATTATTATTATTGGTTGTTTCTACCCCATACCCATTACCCTACTATCCTAACCCATTTATTCATTAGACCCAAACCCTTAAGCCCATTAAACCAATACCCAAAATCTTATACCGACAACCCAATATACTTCCTATATGATTCATCACTTATACCCTAACCCTAACCTAATCCACATCTTATTCCTTTTCTCCTTCTTCTACATGCTGCCGCTGCCCATGCCCCCAGGCCAAGACCTTTCCATGGCCGAGCTCTCTGTCATCACCGCGCCTGCAACTCCATGCCACCTCCGGCACCTCGCCTTCTCCGTTGACCCTCGCGGCACAGCCCTCCGTGCACTTGGCCGCATCTCCCATCCCCAAGCCACACCTCCACTAGCTCAGCCCGCCCAAGACTTGGCCGCAAGCACCCCGTAGCTACTCCCCTCTCGGCTGCACCCTCCTACACCTCCCGTGGCAACTCCCTCTACCGCAAATCCTTGTCAAGCCCTTGGCAGCACAACATTGCCATGAGTCCTTGCACCCTTGGTTAGCCATCTCTCCAATAGCACACCCCCGCACTCCACCCCATAGGCGTGCACCCCCCGCCGGCAGCACACCCCCGCACTCCACCAGGCCTCATCCATGGCCACCCCTATCCTATGCCGTGAGCCCCATCCGCCCATGGCCTGGCGCACCAAGCCCCCACCATCATCCAAACATCACCATGAGCCAAACAACCATGAAATCTCCCTTCTCTCTGTGGATCGCCATTGATCGCCACCGACGAGCGCGAGCACACTTACACCCTTCCCGGCGAGATCCTCGAGCCGTAGACACTCTCCGCGGCTTTCGTCTCAGCCATTCGCTGGCCATCGGCAATCACTTCCCCCCATGCCGTGAGCCTTCTATCTCACTTTCTCCCTCTCTGTATATGTTTAAGTGTGTACCATTTATATGTGAGTGGGTTATAATGTGTATGCGTGAAATATGTTAGTGTGTGCATAGATTTATTATAGGTGCTGTGCGTGGGTATTTGCATGGGTGGATGTGTAATTATTTTATGTGTGTTAATGTGTAGGTATATATAATGTTAGTGTGTGTATTTAATTATGTATATGCATGCAATTGTGTGCGTGAGTGTTATTAGTGTAGTGTGTGTTTACTTATTTACATGTGTGTAAGTGTGTTGTGGATGTGTGTGTGAAGAGATATATATATATATATATATATATATATATATATATAAATAGAGAGAGAGAGAGAGAGAGAGAGAGAGAGAATGTAAATCAGCTGACACAGGAGGCAAATTCGTCCTATGTCGCACTCAAAAATCATATTTCCCGAATGAATTTTTAAGATCTGACCGTACATTATCATCTTCATATTCTAAGATATACACATATAAAAAATCAAGTGATTTGAAGTTCGTTTACTCATTGATCTAAACGTTCTATTTTGTTCTATTGTTAAAAAACCGTTAATGTTTGAACCTAAAAAAAATGTAGTAAACAAACTTCAAATCACTTGATTTTTTATATCTATATATCATAGAATATGAAGATGATAATGTGTGGTCGGATCTTGAAAATTCATTCGGAAAGTATGATTTTTGAGTGCGACATAGGAAGAGTTACCTCTTGTGTCAGCTGATTTACATTTCTCTCATATATATATATATATATATATATATATATATATATATATATATATATATATATATATATATATATATAACATAACATAACACACATAACACACACACACATAACACACACACACACATATGTTATGTGGTTTTTGTGTGTGTTGGTGTACAAGTGTAATTATGTATAAGCTCTGTGTGTGTTTGTGTGTATAGGTAAATGTATGTGTATGTATTGTGTATGCTTGAGTGTATGCATGAGCACGTGTATATATGTGGTGTGTGTCAGTGTACGTGTGTATATTCGTGTTTGGGTGAGTTCATTTGTTTGGTTGCGTGTTGCAGTGGTTACAGACCCGTTCATGCGATTCAAACTCGGTAACGGGAGATTCGGATTTGTGCCTGTTGTGGACCCGATACACAGGCGATTTGAAGACCGACCCATGAGATGATCCGTAAATTTGTACCAGTTCATGGGATGAAGACCAGACGGCGATTCGGTTCCAAAATCATATCATTTAATGTGAGTGTTTGCTTTTGTCTTATTTCCTTATTTATCGTTGTCAATATGTATTTGTGTTTTACTTTTATCATTTCATTTGACTATTTGATGTATTTTACCAGTGTGACTACCTGTATCACTTCATGAGACATAAGTGATTGTTCACCTAATTTATGTAGTGGTTATTAGCATTTGTTGTCATCATTTCATGTGTTAGTATTTCGTCGTTGTTGGCTTAGGCCTAGTACTAATACATTTTAGACTGTAACTTGACTCGATCTATTGATTGGCTGAATTAGTTCATATTTGAGCATCAGCTGTATATGCACCTTGTATTCAGTTATTGAGATATTAGACTTATATCATTTCATGTTTAACCGTTTCAGATTCGGACTAGTTGTAAAGGAACTTGGATTATAATTGGATTGATCTTGAGTTAGATTGATTCGTGATTATTTATAGATTCATATTTTATGTAGAGTACTTATCAGACGTGTTATTCATTTTTTCGTAATAAGATAGATGAGAATTATTTTGGGTATTGATAACGGTTGTTATGATGTTACTTTATTAAGAGATTAGATTTCTTAATGTTTGGATCCATATATGAATTAGTTAGAGTTGAAATTGATATGAGATTAGTATTCTGTTCTTTGGATCTTGAATAGAGTTTAGATGAGACTGATAACTTTTAGATTATTGATTGTGAGTGTTTACCGATTTACCCCTGATTATGTTCGTTGAGTATGGATGAGCTTATTGATATTGAGTATCAGATGTAGACTATTCCAGATTGTAGTTGTTTGAGGATGTCCCTCCTTAGATATGATTTCAGTATGTGTCGACCTAGTTGATCTCGAGGATGTATCATATGCTCCATATTTGGTTATTGATTACTTCAGTTGTTCAGTTAACAGAGATTGAGTTATTATGATAGTGATCTAGTGGATATTGGTGATCTTGTATTTAGAGTTATTAGATAGCAGTTATCAGTTTATCAGTTATTGGTAAGACTAATTGTGGTGATCATATTACGTGTTCAGAGTTTATAAGAGTTGTCAGAGATCAGTATCAGTGATTAGTATTTAGTTGTGCTAGTGACTATATCTCTAGTATTCAGATGTCAGTTATTAGTTGTCAGTGATCAGTTATCAGATATCAGTTGACAGTTGTTAGTTTATCAGCTATTATTGACATCAATAGTTATTAGAGATTCAGTTACTCTTAATAATAGTTCATATTGTTGCTTGTTAATAAAAGACATCATAACCCAAGGAACAGGGGTAATTGCCTGATGATGCATGTCGTGTATTTTGGAATGACTTATTATGGTATATCGAGTTGTGTGTTCACCATAGGGAACCAAGATAGTATTGGCTACCTATACAGTTGTCAGTTATCAGGGCTATGCCTGGATTACGATGCCACACTAGTTATCTTTTCGTGTGGGTCTGTGGTCTTCAGTTATTAGAGCCTTGCGGCTCGTCCTGGTTTAGCACCAGGGGTGTGTACTAGGCATGCACTGTACCCTTCCAAAATATATGCACTATATTAGCAGGCAATTACAAAAACGATAATAGTTGTTTGATATGTGAAAAAACGATTATAGTATAGGACACAGCTAAGTACTACATTAGTTAGGTTAATAATAATCAACCAGAATAGTGACATATGTTAGGTTACACATTTTGACATCAGTTGTTTACAATTTATCATGTTATTCTTTATAATGATTTGAGTATCACACATTGCTTACAGTTATCTATCATTACTTATGACTTTATTCATGTTACCTACTTCTTATATTCTATTCATTTCAGTTCCATTCAGTATTTATATGATAGTGTTGTAGTCTGATCACACTGTTTATATGCATGAGCACCTTTCCCATTTCACACATACTCATTAGGTCACTTTCTGACGATCCTGGATTTGTACGTTCAGATATTGGATATTTTATTTCATTGATTAGGCATTCGTTGAGATTGTACGCTTCGCGAAGAGCTTGGAGTTACCCTCGACTCGATCATCAGTATTCTTGTTCACTTTCATTTCTCTTATTTTCTGTTTCTCTCCTTTCCCATCCAGTCGTTATATCATTTCTTATTTCATGTGTTATTATGCGTGGATATCTATATGTAGCATTGCGGTGATTATGATTTATTATAGTTTAGATTTATAACTTGTTCTTGGTTACTTAAGACTTAGCGCGTATACGTGGGATATTTTCGTTGCGTATATACGGCGCCGACTCGCGCCGCGTCTCCGCTCCAACGTTTTTTTAGAAAACGGGGTGTGACAATATTAAATCACAAGAAGTAGCAACAGGAAAATTGTTGTCTCTACCTGCACCTCTAGTTGACGATAAAAAATGAAAATGAACTTGAGCAAGAAAAATGCAGAATTGAAAAAGAAAGTGCAATAGTTGGAGGAGGAACTCAATAAGTTAAAGCATAAGAAATGGGAGAGAGTTGACAGGAAAGAAAAGAAAACGGAGATAAAGAAAATGAAGGAAGAGAAGAAGAAAAGAAAGAAGGATGAAGAAAAGAAACAGGAGGATGAAGCTGAAGAAAAAAAACTAGGCCTAAAGCGTCTCCAGAATTACAAAAACATAAAACAAAAATTAGAATTGAAGTTTCAGGAGATGAATTTCCAGACTACAACTTGAACTTAAAACAATAATCAAGATAAGGCGTGAATCAGCTTTAGAGCCTGACGTTGTAGAAGGAAAACAAAAAGAAAATCAAGAAAAAGAGAAAGAAGAATAAGGAAAGAAAAATGAAGATAATCAAGAAAAAGAAATCAACAAATTAGAATAAAGAGAAAGCGAGTGGAATCAAAGTAAAATCAGGATCATTTGAGCAGAGAGCGAAAGAAAAGCTTAGGATCAAAAGAGATCGTGACGGCTCCGCTCATGTTTATGGGGAGACAAAAGAGACCAAGAGAGATATAGCTAAAGAAGTATAATAGGAACTGATAGAAGCTGAAGATTTTGAAGTTCTTGTTGAAAAACAAAAGGGCTCAAAGCTCCGTGTTTCAACGAGAGCAAACAACTATATAAGGAGATGTAGCCCAAAAAACAGGAAAAAATAAAACATTTCTTTGAAAAGGAAGACATTAGGTATTTATCAATAAAAATCACTTATAACTTTTTACCTTTTTTCTATAACCATTGGTACTGAGGACAGCGACCATGACTCACATCACCTTATAAAACACCATAATTTTTGTTTTTATATGAGAACTGTGATCATTGTCGTAGTCCTCTCAAAAAAGGTACTATTTCTCATTTTTTATGGGGACTACGACCTTTGTCGCAGTCCTCTCAAAAGCTCAAATTCTCAGTATTAATTAGGACTGCAACCATAGTCGTAGTTCTCTAAAAAAAAGTATTATTTCTCATTCTTTATGGGGACTACGAACAAGCGCAGTCCTCTCAAAAAGCTCAATTTCTCAGCATAAAAATAACCATACCTCTAGGTTGTACGTAGGACTGCGATCATAGTATTATTGAGTATAATAAAAGGTATTTTAATCTTTACTATTTGTAGTAACCTAGCATATCAGTATGAAGAAAATATTCATACTCATGAAAGCAAGTGAAGAAAAATTTGTTTGACAAATACATTGATGGGAATGTAATCATCAACTAAAAAAAATTATAACATCATTTTTATTTTGTTTATTGCATAGACATACTAACCAAACTCGTGCTAATTATATTATTAAGGTGAATGATTTCTCCATGTTGTACCTGCGTAAAAGAGAAATTATGAAAGAAAAGACGACAAACATATACTTCCACACTGGTGCTTGTGTAAGTTATTTTACCTTCCATTGTACCACACTAGTTTTGCATGGCTACATCAAAAAAACATAAATGTCACTAAAAATAAATTTTTTATCTAATATGTTAGTAACTAATAATGGGTGATCATCCTCACCTGATAAAAATTTCATAAAAAACTCTACAGTTATGAAATGAATATACAGATTACATGTTCTCTCCTATCTGTCATACCAAGGTTCCTGGTGACAACGGATACGACTAGACACTCCTGTTATTCGATATCCAAACAAATGACTGATCTTTCTACAACACAATGCAACCAAGAGGCGCAGCATCTAAATACAAAATCCAACGTATCGATGATGCCAGAAATATGGTAAGATACAACTTCAATGAAAAGACTACAAATATATGATTTCTGTTGCATTGTAATTAATTTTCTTTTTGAAAATGCAGAAAGAGCAGATGCTCAAAATAATGGTAAAAGAAATAAAATTAGGTTCTATAGTAATTAAGGGACAACTAAAAAACAAATTGTCTAACAAGAATGCCTACAGCAGATGAACGGGTAAGTTTGATTTATAGATATCTATTTGTACTGTAATTATTTGAAAGTTGAATACTAATTTTGAATCTCAACATGTTTTTTTAGTTATGATTGTGTTATATTCGTGTGCAAATATATGAAGTGCATTGCACCTGGAGGCGTAGCTGCACTTGATCTTATAAACGACAAAATGATCAGAAAGCTCACAGGGGAATTAACTTACATGATAACCTCAGACCCTGAGCACGACTACAATGAGGAGGTTAATATTTTAAGGATGATGAGCTTAGCAGGAGACTTTAATTAATGTAATTATATATAAAAAGTGAGAAATAGGAACGAACACTGATTTACAATGAGAAGCAGTTAGTTGTGTAAATATTGACATGCTTGTAAACATATATTTTCATTGTAAAACAAATACTTTTCTTTTTAATACCTCTTTTTATTGAGTTGTAATTAATCTTTTATTGGTTGTTGACATCAAATTCAAATGCTTCTATATTGAGCAATATATAATATAGAATGACTATCTTAATACAACTGTTATTGGTAATTGGTGTCTGTAGAATTGTAATAAAGTCCATTTTTTGGTGTTTTTTAAAGACTGTGATCATGGTCACAATTCTCACAAAAATGCTTTCAATTCTCAGTTTTTTATAACTAGGACTGCGATCATGATCGTAGTCCTCAGAAAATGTCTTCAATTCTGAGTTTTTAATGAGCACTGCGACATTCTTGAAAAATGTCCTATTTCTTAGTTATATCTAAGACTGCAATTATGGTTGCAATCATCACAAAAGCTCTGACTATGATCATGGTAGTAGTCCTCAAAAAATGGCCTCAATTCTCAGTTTTTATATGGACTGTGACATGGTTGTAATCTTCATAATACCCTTGTTTTTAGAATTTTGTGAGCACTGTGACTAGAATCACAGTCTTAATAAAAAATTTGAATAACGATACATAATCAAATTGAACACAGAAAAAAATTATAGTTACGAAAACAACATAAAAAATCACTAGAATACTCATTTCCAGTGAAAAAAAACAGATTGTTTGATACAAAAAAATGCAAAATGAAAACTTATCAAAGTTTGTGGTACATGAAGATTTTTTATGATGGCCTAGCTTATGACAACGATCGCATTTCATCTTTCGCTTTTGTCATGCACCACTAATATTATCCACTCTATTCTTCTTTGGCCTTCCTAGAGGACGTTTTATATCACGTGAAAGTACACAACAATCTCGGGCACATCATGAGGCCTATGACTGATCAACATAGGATGTACACACTGTTCATATGTTAGACAAAATGCAGAGGCAAGAAAATACGGATCTTAATAGTCATAAAAAGACTATGAAGTGCAACTAATGCAATCCACAACATGGGAACAGGAGAAACACTCAATGTGCCAGTAATTGTACGAACAAAAATATCAAGAGAGGTCCATAAGATAGGTATTGGTATTACTGTACTGCACCTCGAAAACAAAATCATTAGACCTCATAAGACTTATTGTCCTGGAAGCTTGAATATTGACAGCCAACTTCTTCTCCAAAACTGGATATAACATTGTAGTCCAACTACTAGCAATTTTCCTATTCTCTATCATATTCATCATTACATCTTTCGGATCAAATCGATCATGAATGTTGTGGGAAGCTCACGGTCTTCAATGATCCAAGAATTGAAACTTTCAGCTACTGTAGTGTATAAATTTTCGTATCTGCATCCAGGGAAGTAAGCATCGCAAAGTGCTTAGGAGACACGGTGGCTAAGAAGTTAGTTGCTTGTAGGCAATCAACTTCTATAAATTTTTCATACACCTTTTGAAACTCATTGTGCATCATAGCATAAGCAAGCTTTTTAAACTGCATTCTAATGAATTTATGCCTATGATCCCTGTTAGATATAGCATTCATAAGAATGGTATAAGAAATAAGAATGGTAAGTGTCACACCCCGCTTCCCAAATATGAAAGTACGATACGTGTCATGGTCGGGAACGTATACACGTAGGATGGTAAATCATGCATATACACGCTAAGCCTTCTGTAGACTTGAACAAATATCATAATAAAGAAAAAACACTGCTAATATTGTTTATATCACATGTAACAAGGGTACATAGCACAGTCCAATACATTACCAAAATAAAGTACATATGAGTCCATCAACGCATTTATGAAAATATACAGTATAACGACATGTCTAAAACTCAAAAAGAGTACAACTATAGAACATACTGCAAAAAAAAAGAGATAAAATATCACGAACAGTCCTACTGCTACTCAGCTAAGCCGTCTAAGTACTCCTGATCCTCCTCTGAGGGTGCAACCACGGGATCTATATCTGGGCATGCAAACCCAGGGTCTCAGATGCGATCGAGCAAGTCTACAAAGGAAGAATAAGGAAATAATGGAATAACATGACGTATATAGATACATGAAATAAACATGATATCTTGGCATGCCGCCTGAGCATGTCAACAACCTATACGGATCTTCACCCTGACGGCGATCCTTCGGGGGCCTCCTTAAAGATGCCTCCTTAAAGATAGAGGCTGGCCCACGTTGGAAGCTCAGACCCAGCCTATGATTGGATATACCCTGATGGCTGCCCCAGCATGTCAATCGCTTATACAGATCTTCACCCTGAAGGCGACACTTCGGGGGGCCTCCTGAAAGATGGAGGCTCGCCTATATTGGATGCTTGGATTCAACCTATAATGGGATATACCCTGATAACCGCCTGAGCATGTCAACAGCTTGTAGGGTCTTCATCCTGAAGTCGACCCTTTGAGGGGCTTCTCAAAGATGAAGGCTCTCCCATGTTGGATGCTCGGAGCCAATCTATAATAGAATATACCCTGATAACCGCCCGAGCAACCTCCTATACATGCCTTCACCATGATGGCTACCCTTCGGGGGGCCTCCTGAAAGATAGAGGCTTGCCCAAGTTGGATGCTCGAAACTAGTCTATAATAGGATATACCTTGATGGCCGACCGAGCAGGTCAATAGCCTATACGAGTCTTACCCTGACGGCGACCCTTCAGGGGGCCTCCTGAAATATGGAGGCTCGCCCACATTGGACGCTGAGAGCCAGCCTATGATGGGATATATCCTGATGGCCACCCGAGCAGGTCAACAACCTATACGGGTCTCTACCCTGACGATAACCTTCTGAGGGCCTTCTGAAAGATGGAGGCTCGCCTACATTGGACGCTCGGAGCCAGTATGATGGGCTATCCCTGATGGCCGACCGAGCAGGTCAACAACGCCTAAACGGTCTTCACCCTGATGGTGACCCTTCGAGAGACCTCCTGAAAGATAGAGGCTCGCCTACGTTGGATGCTCAGAGCCAGCTTATGATGGGATATGCCCTGATGATGGCTTGAGCAGGTCATAATTGCGGGAAAAACAGAGATATAGTTAAGAGTTAGAAAGAAGTTATCTGATGGATGCGTGTCTCTGTCTTCCACAATATATTTGTGGTAGCAAGGTCTAAAGCGGTCAAAGTTTTTCAGTACTATTGTCTTATTATTATCCTCTCTGTTTAAAGAACTTTGAAAAGAAGGGATGGATTGTATGTGAAGAAAGAATTAATCTAAAAGAAAGGTTCAAAGCTTACTAATAATCAACCATCATAACATGCTAATGTCTAATAAATAATAACTTCACTTCAAACCTAAATATGATATTCTACCACAAAATCAAGAAAGATGCATAAGATATAAACTAGGTTATGTTTTGAAATAACACCAACCAAGTTTAAAAGTTACAATATCAAGATTGTCCATCAAGTATAAAGTAGAAAAAATTTTAGAAAGTACTTAGCAAATCTTAACCCTATTTGAAATAACACTATTAAAGTTTAACATTAAAATATCAAAATCTTCATCAAGCATAGATTAAAAAAATAATTAAAAGTATTAGCAAATATTTGACCTAGTTGCTTATTCTCATGTGTCTTCAAGAATAAGATTAGAGTAGGCATGCATATGATCTAATCTGGTTATCTGCTAAACACTAGATATAATAGTGGTGATATTTTAGCAAGCTATGAGAAAAGATCTAACTACACATGCTTGAAAACTAAATTAAGAAGCACGTAAACGAAAGCATATAAAGAAAGAAATAAATATTAATGAAAAGAAGTTGAAAAGAAGAACAAAAAACCTTGTTTATTGAGCTGTCACCATCAAAGTACAATCGCTTCTTCCTTCTTTACAAATCTTTCTCTAACAAAAACTAGAAATTACAATGGAGAATAGAGTAAGAGAAATCCTAGGTTAGATCCCAAGATTAGATCTGAGATGCCCCTCCTCTCTGCCTCTAAGGTGCTATTTTTTGGAAAACAGGAAGTAAGTTCCAATCGAACAAGTGCACCCATCGTCACACACAACTTCCATCATAAGTAGCAGAAACACGGCTTCTGCCGCTCTTTCGCGGCAAAAGTGGGGAGTCAGGCTACGCGCTTTTGTGTGTGGCTTCTCGTCCGTCCATGTGGAGATGTATTCTCCGCATCTTCACCTAAACTCTGGATTTTGAAACATTAGTCTTTCCTAGATATTTAGGAATCAAGTTATCTCTTAATACGTATTTAATTTGAATTTTCTTCCTTTATCTTTATCTTGGAGCTCAAGCAACTTGATTTGAGTTGATTGTCTCCTTTATCTCTGAAATAGGATAGGGATTATCTCTTCTATTTTTCTCTTCCTCTTTATTTCAAATTAATTTACTTTAAAATTCAAATTCAGATAGGATAATTGGATAGATTAAAAGCCTCTTCTACTCTTATCTTTCTTTTAAAATATCTACACACCATAGACAAAAGAGGGTTAAATAGCAAAATAAGTAGAGAATGATCAAGGATAAATTGCAAATGTGACAATAAGTATGTAAATTGAGATGTAATCACACCCCCACACCCATCTTTTAATCATCCTCCGCAAGACTTAAAAAGACTAATCTAACCTAACTCATTTTCTTAGGAATCACGATTACACTAAGCATGTGTAATAAGCTGTTAAACCTCTAGGTTACCCTAGAGGACGAGTTTTGTCTCATGAGAGTTTTTAGTGAATTACATCCACAAAATCCATAATGAAATAAAACAAATTGTATATTTTTGAAATACCATTTTTTAAATTGAGAAATATTTGAAATATTTTCTATAAATTAAGTAATCTATAAGTCTTGGGATCACTCAATTATTCATTCCTATATTAGTCTCGATAAAAATATTTATATCAACCTAGATTAGAATTAAAACTGAATTTCTCACTTAGTCTATTATTTTACCCCAAGTCATATGCATCTTTGTGACCATGAATTTTTTTACTCGGGATTTTCACTTCAACTCTTATATCTTATATGTTAATATATATGTATTTTTTTTCCTTTCTTTTGAAAGAAGTTCAAAGTATTACCACTTCGTTGCCGTTAAAAAACTTCTTTTTCAATCTGTATAACTCTCTATTTTCTTTTGTGTAAGTATCAAAACTTCTTAGGCCCAATACCTAACTAATTGATTATTAGATGTGTTATACATATATTATATATAATATTATATATATTATATATATATATATATAATATATATATATATATATATTTTCAAACTTACCTAATTACCTTTTGTGTAAATACTAAGGCTTTCTTAGGCCAAAGCACCTAGCTAATCAATAATTATATTTGTTTATTTTTCATATATTATATATATAATATATATATATATATTTAGGCACAAGAGTCTTTATTTTGAACCCAAAGTGGGTAAATGTATAAAGTATACATATTTCATCAAGGTAAAATCAGGATTAATTACTTTTTCAATTTTTCTCCTAAACCTTAAGTTCAAACAAATAATTTATTTTACCAAGTATAAAAAATCTTAATTATGATTTTCCTGATCCTTAAAATTAACTTAATTACTTACAAAAATAAATCAAAATATTGTTTTTCAAAAAGTTTCTTTTTAGAATTTTTTTTGTTAGTTAGCCTACCTATGTTAGTATGTTAGTAAAATCTCCCCCATATCTATCTCATGTATTGTTCTCAATGTATGAATTAATGCATGTATATATGAAAAGACGAAAGGAAAGACAAATATTATCTCATGGAGGTGGTCGAATTGGGCCAAGTGTTGCTACCCAATCTATATAACGTGGATCATTAAGGAACCCACCTTTGTTGACCTCTTTCTTGCGTACCGTGTTACAACCCCATATGAATAGGATCATGAAAAATCCTAACATAAAAACTATCTCCGTTATATAACCAAGTTTGAAAAATCATCTCACAATCATAATTGTCTATACCTCGATCCAACATAGATGTAATTTGTTGAAGTGACTGATTTAGGCTCAAGAATATTAGGTTTTGGGAAACCAATATTGACTTGGGAAAATCAGTTTCGGGCTCAACCAGATTGGATGAAATCTTTGGCTTCTCAACAAAATTCTCCTGACAAAATTTATTAATTCATCTTCAAATTTTGCTTGAAATAAAAGTCCATCTTTATTACATTCATCCTCATAATATGATTCAACTTGCTTCTTGGAGATGTATGTGTATCCAAATCCTATCGAGACAATACTAACTCTTAGGAAATCAGTTTAGGTTCGAGA
>JAVJIF010022267.1:0-97417 GCA_038442645.1 Agave tequilana
TTAAAAGGAAAATCTCTAACTTATAAAAATAAGCAAAACATGCAATCCATAGATCATCAAAAACCCGTTAAGTATGAAATATAAGAAAGTGAATACTTGAATGTAAGTTAGAGTTAGAACCCTCGTCTTAAGATATCATAGCACTTGTTTGCACAAGGCTTAGTTGACACTATTGACTCATTTGGGTTTATCAATTAAGTTGTTATAGATTACTGGGTTAGTAGTTAGTTAGCCATGCAATGAGAAAGTTAGTTAGACATGCTTGAGAAGAGAAACAATAAAAGAGAAGAGGTAAAGAGAGGGAGTTACGCTACAACAAGAAATTAAAGTAAATAGAAAGCACAAGTAAATGGAAAGGAGAAAGAGAAGTAGTTACTTGTATTAGATTGTCACCTTCAAATACAACTTTTACATACTCTTTCTCTTTCACTCTAATGGCTAAACTAAAACTAGAAGAAGAAGGAAACAACAACTACAAAAGCTACAAGCAACAATACAACTCTAAACTCTGGATATCTCCTGCAGTGAAGTCCCAGGGGTTTTTATAGATACAGATTGTATGGTGCACTGGATGGAGGGTATGGCCCCTGGCACCACTCGAGTGGTGCCAAGATGGCCGTGGAAACACGGCCCAGGCCGCGTTTCCATGGCCATATTGGCACCAGTCTACTGGCTGGCACTAGGGGCTGCAGACTGGTGCCAGTATGGGTACCTTGTTGCAGCCTCCACTCCTTTGACTTTGGCCCTGGTTCAACAGATTTGGGCTTCAAGTTTGGACTTCTCTTTTGGTTCTAAAAATCCTCAAATATGTTAGAGTTTTTGGGCCTCTCTTCTTCTTCAAGCCATGGACCTAGAAACAAGGAGAAACACCCATTAATAAACAGATTTTTATTAAGATAAGTATGCAAAATGTGATGAAAAATATGCAAGTACCAATACTAATCAGACCCCTACACTTATCTTTTTGCTCGTCCCTGAGTAAAACAAAAGAGAGCTAAAAAAGTTATTACACCACTTTCGCAGGTGACGCGATTGCACTGATTATGTGCAACAAGCCGTTAAACCTCTAGCTTTCCCTAGAGGAGGAGTGTTGTCTCCTGAGGGTTTTCAGTGGATTGCACCCACAAAATCCAAAATAAAGAGAGATGTTAGTTTTAAGCAAACCTCTTTCAGAAAAAAGAACTTTCAATTATCTAAGCAAAAATGACCGAATGATTATAAGAATTAGGTCTAACCCTCACAAGTCCTCCTATACTTTAGCCTTTATAAAAGAAGAGATCATGGTTTTCCCTTAAATTTAGTAAGGATCTTGTACTTCTAACTCATTCTGTTATTTTGCTTGAATAGATATGCATCGTGTGTAAGTGTGATGTGCTTGGGATTTCTTAACTCAACTCTGAACATTATTTAATTTAATGTTTATCTACAAGTTTACTTTGGTTTCTTTAGGCTTTCTACTTTACTTGTGTAACACATATCAAACTGATGACTCCCAAACCAGATGTGTTTTTAGGGCACCAGGTGGAGAAACACCCCTCAGGTCAAAAATGCAAGTAAAGTAGGTTATGAAATCAAGACTTATTTCTATATATATATATTTTTGGCATGAGTAATCATGCTTCTTGAGGCACAATTATCCAGCTTATTTTCTTTTTCTTTTTTTATTTTATTTTATTTTTTTTAATGTCAAAGTTATATCTCAAAATCCCAGCGCGCGCGTGTGTGATATTGTATATTCTATTAAAGCTAAATAAAAGATATGAGTTATTTTCCTTGTCCGTCCCAACTCTTAGTCAAACCAATATTTTTTTTATTTACGCTAAAATAAAGACTCTTTACTATGGTTCCCTTAATTCTTACAACCTTTTGGTATTTTTACAAAGAGTATCAAAATTCTTTTTTTCATTTTTTTCATTGTAGAGGTCATTTTCATTTTTTTATTTTTATTTTTATTTTTTTATTTTGGAAAGAAAGAAAAGAAGAAATTGAACACCACCCACACCTATCTAATGCATTGTCCTCAATGAATGTCGTGTAAATGTGTTCGTAAATATATTTTGTATTCTTTTCATTACACTCCTACATTTATCGTGTAATAAATCTGCTAATTTTCTTGTCTTAAATATCTATTTTGCAGAAGATAATAATGAAGAGAAAGAGGATTAAATCAAATAAATACAAGTTAAAATCATATTTAACTGGATCTATTTGGTTAGCTGAGGATAATCCCAGATCTAGTTAGAACAAATCAAGAATTAGGGCAAATATTCAGCTAAAGATCAGAGCAAATCAGAAAGATAAAACCAAATGGAAACCGATAAAATTCAGATTTCTATAAATCCATTTTGGTTAGCTATAGATCTGAAAGTACACCTAGAGGGGGGGTGAATAGGTGTACGGCTAATCTAATAAACTAAATATAGAAATTAAAACTAAATTGCAACTACACTTAATGCAACCAACGAGTGTAGCCGAATTCCCGGTGAAGGGCTCTGGACTAACTTCTCTTGATTCCTCTGAATAAGAGTTGAGGCACTATATGAAGCTCTCGTGGTTAAGCACAAGTGAGACACACACAAACAAGCCAAGCATATAATGAATGTATGACAATATAAATGATGCAAGGCACAATATAAAAGAGAGAGTTAGAGTCAATGGATCAAGCGCAAACAAAAAGATTTGTTTCGAGGTTCGAGCACCCAGCTTTACATCCCTGCCTTCACCCAGAAGGATTTCCAATCCACTAACTTGTCCACACAGGACTCCCACACAGGGAATCTCCACTGAGGACTTGGGGCAACTGCAACCGAGAGTACACAACTCCTCTCTTTATAAACACAACCTCTCACTAAAGGCTAGGCACAAAGCCACAACAAATCAATCACCTCACAACTTGAGGGATGGGCACAAAGCCAAACACAAATCAATCTCTCACTAGAGGGATAGGGTACACCACAAATCAACCTCTACACAAGAGGGAAACACAAAGTAGGAGGGTTTACACCTTAGTGATCAAAAGACCACAAACCAATTCTTTTCCACAAAAACAAAGATCCTATAGAGAAGATAGAATGATAAGCTCAAGTGTGAAAAACAAAGTGTTTTTAACAAAGAAAATCACTTGGGAAACTCTCCAAAAAGATATAGAATTATTAGATCAAAAACAATTCCAAAAAGACTATTTTCTTTGAAATAACAAAACACTTTTAAAACAATAAAGATGAAATATTTGAATCTCTAAAACTCTTTTTAAAACTTGTAAAAATACTAGAGAAGGAGAGAATTTTTGCTCTTGGAAGTCTTAGCCAAAACAGTCCACAAATGGGGTTTTTATAGCCCCTTTAATAAAAACTAGCCGTTGGCTGCAATTATGGTCAGATTTGACCATTCGGTCAACCGGCCGGTCGACCGGCCAATGGTCGAATTTTGACCGTTGCCAACCACCGGTCGACCGCCCGGTCGACCGCCCTTACCCGAGAGTAAGGGGACTTCAGTCGGTCGACCGCCGGTCGACTGGCCAAACCCAATGGCCTTTGTGCACGTCTCGTGTACGTCCGATCGACCGTTCCGGTCGACCGGCTCCTGGTCCGGTCGACCAGAACGGTCGACCGCCAGAGCCTGGCAGGGGATTTTCAGAACTTGAAATTTGGGTTTTTAATGTTCTATAAAATCCCATAAAAACTCTAAAAATCCACAAAATAAGTTCAGTATAATACATTGATATACAAACTTGTGTGAAAATTTTCAACATAAATTTCAAACTTTTTGAACCATTTTTGTGACTTACAAATTTTGTCGAAAACCAAAAACTGTATTTTCTAAAACTTAGATTTTTCAAATGGAAATTCGATTTTTCCAAAATTCATCCAAATACAAAAACATGATATTTAAATAACTTTTAGGCATGTAGTATATGGATATACTCCAATATACATATAAAGATATATATCAATATTTTTGATATTAAATCCGAAAATATGTTTTGTTAAAAACACAAAACTCCAAACACATGAATAGGCATATCAAAATAAGTTGTCTAAGATATGAAGCATACATGTATATAGAACAAATCTAATATACATTAAACAATGTAAACTTGTTTTGATACTATCTATTCATGAAAACCAAGATCGGTTAAACCAAAAATCGAAAACCAATAAACATGAAAACTTAAACAAGTGTGTGTGTTGTGAACTTGAGCATATCACACTATTTAGTCTTTACAAATGGATCTAAAGCATAAACTAAACTATGTACCGAAGTCTTCTTGACGAACTCCGTCTTCAAGCCGACTCGATCCAAACCGTGATCCACCGAGCTTGACTCCAACGAGTGCTATATATGATCTTTGACGCTCGGGCTCTTGAATCACCATGTGAAAAGTTTCAAAACTCCTTTGTTGAAGCTAATCACCTACTAATATCTTGGTAAGGATCTAAAACTAAATATCACAAGATTATTAGTAAACATAACTTCATGAGTTAATCATCATCAAAACTAGAGTGGAAGGCCTCTGGCCAACAATCTCCCCCTTTTTGATGATGACAAAACTCATGGAGTTATATATGCATGGATTAAAGTAAAGCTTCAAAGAAACTCCCCCTTAACTCATGCATCACAATAAATAATAATATATGGCAATGAAGCACATGAATATAAACAAACATGTATGCAAATATAAGGAGATAAACATGCATAAACAAGCATGAAACACATCAAATTCTTTTCTCCTTTTTGCAAAACAAAACAATATGCATAAACAAGAAATCTCTTATACTAAAATACTTCTCCCCCTTTTTGTCAATCATCAACAAAGGGGTTAAAGTAAACACAAAAACAATGTTCTCCCCACAAAGAGGTGAACTCAAATCAACCAATAAAGAGTTATATGCGATATACATTCATAAAGAGGAAGACGCTAAATTAGCTTCCCTACATACATGCATTACATGAAGAAGGGATGACACGCCCTAATTCACATAACACATAATATGCAATGCATAAGAGAGGATGTGAAGCTCCGCCTACACACGTGTACCGCATAAAGAAGAGTTGTCAAGCTCCTCAATATAAGATACACTCAAATGAATCTATATGTAGAAGAGATGTTAAGCTCCTCTTGCATATAGGCAATATAAATTAAAAACATTTTTTAATTTTCTCAATAAAATAAATTTTGAGATATCTTAGTAAATCAAATTTTAAGATATCAATTGTAAATAAACATTACAAATTTTAATTTTAATCAAAAAAAATCATATTGATACCAATAAAGATATTGAGGATTATTTCACATTTTTGATACCAATAAAAATACTAATTTTAAAAATAATGCATAAGCTTATTAAAACATCAATTGAGATACGAATTGAAAATAAGGGTTTGATTCAAGCTTAGCATAAATAAACTTTGTGCTTTAAACAACTAAATATCTTTAAGAATCAAGCACAAATAAATCATATATGTATACAAATAGAATACCAATAGAAATTGATATTATTTGAAGTGTAAGCATACATATATAAACATATATATGACTATACAAAAAGAGTGTCAATATTGATACCAATTGAAACAATCCAATGATACCAATTGAAAGCATAATATGATCAAGTGTATAACTCATATTACCTACCACCCATTTCATGCACAAGTTTAAAAAGATTTTCAATAATAAGCATACAAGGCATGGTCGCCCAACCAACCGCCCTTAAATGGGTAGGGTTTTCAAAAATAGGTTTTAAAATATAGTATGTTTGAAAAGTTCTATTACAATAAAGAATACGAACTAGTTTAAAAAAAAATTTGAAAACTAGTATGAAACCATGAAACATGAAAATCATCAAAACGATTTAATCTTCAAGGTATATGTATGTCATGTTCAAACTAAAGTATACATACATATCCAAACATAACGAGTCTACAAAAGTATATGCATGAACGTAAGTGGCTCAAGGATGTATATGTATATCTAATAGTTTAGACAAAATGGACATATACATGAAGTTAAACATAAACACGAAAAACATGTAAAATGGGGAATACAAGTCAAATGCATGAATCATCAAAACTAGACTATACTAGTTCATCTAATGGATACAAATGAGCGTTTAAGCACAAACATATAATGGTCTATTTGTGGCTCACTAGTTGTACAAGTATATATCTAAGTTTTAATGAAAACTAACATCCAATCATGTAATCAAAACATGAAGCATAGAAGTCAAAAACAAAACTCATAAACATCCATATGATCAATATGTATATGCACATGCATTAGATGTAGGACATACACATTAGTTAAAAACAAAGTGAGAACACTAAATATAAATCCATATAAAACATGGGTGTTTCAAATAACTAAACATGTATATCGCTAATCTAATAAACATGGCATATGACATAATGAACATATAAACATGACATGCTAGAAATCAACAATAAGATAAGCATGTAAACATAAATGGGAGTAAGGGATTGTTACCAAAACCTATGAGGGCAACTTTCCATATCTCCAAAACAAGGTGGTTCTCCCATCAAACTCCCCTGAAAGTGATGCATCCAAAATGTCCTCATAAAGCTTGGAACGCATCCACTTCAAGGCACCATCACTCTCACGTCATGCGAGAGCCCATACCTACATCAAAAACAATAGAGGTGGTCTTTGGTACCCAAACTCTTTTAGGTCCATCGAGGTTAGCACTTTTCCTAACCCAAACAAACTTATTTGCTAAATTAGAATCATTTATACGATCATAACAAAATTTAGCAAGGTAGCCCTTACGTCCACAATGTGTACAAGTGTACACATGAGCATACATAGTATTGTGTACATGAAAGTGAGGAGCATGTGTATGCCGTGGTTTGTGTGCATGCATAGATGGAATTTGTTTCTTGCGAAACATGGATTCCAAACGTGTATGGTTCTTGGCACAATGGCTCAAAGTGGAGCCCAAACAACCCATATTCTTCTTTAACAAGTTTATATCATTTTCAATGTTAGAAGAAGTGGAGCATGCAATAGGTGAGTTAGAATGTGAAGTTATACTACCATGACAAACATGAGAATCCAAATCATTTTGCAAAGAAATATTTTTCTTTAAACAATCTTTTAATTCTTGTGAAATCAAATTTATTTTATTTTTCAAAGAATTATTTTCTTTTAATACAAAATCAAATTTTGAATTTAAATCCTCATTTTTCTTCAAAATATATTCATAATCATTTTTACTTTTCAAAATTTTGTTTTCATTAAGTGCAAGATCAAGTTGGGATTTAAGCGAGTCACTTTCACTTGAAATCTCATCCCTTTCTTGCAAAACAATCTCAAGTCTAGAAGATAAATTTTTATTTTCTTCTTTTAAACCAAGACTTTCCTTTTTCAAAAGTTTGAATTTTGAAAATCAAATTTTCACAATTTTTAGCAAGTTCATCATTCATGGCTTGTGCCTCTAAACACTCATTGCAATATGAAGTAGAACTAGCATCTAGTTGAGTGTCCGAGTGTACCTCAAGAGAGTCATTCCCTTGGACTATGAAGCAACATTCATCGGACTCGTCTCTTCTAGATCTCCTCATTTTATCGATAATCTTTGGTAGCTCGGGAGAAGTCAAAATGCTCCATACTGCAAAAGCGGACTCATAGTGAGAAAACACATGTAAATATTCTTTATGAAGAGATGCTCTAAGTGCCTTTAGGGCTATTGCATTGGCCTCTATATGCTTGCTATCATTAGGTAGGATTTCTTGGTAATGGCAAGGTAAACATGCAAGCCTAGGGCTTTTAAATGACAACTCATAAGAACCTTCCATATGTCAAGTCTAGAGATATCAAACTTGGGAGGAACATCCATGAGTGCAAACTATATGTGCGCAAATGCAAATGCAAATGCAAAAGATAGATTAGCTAACCAAGATCACACTCCTAGGTGGTTAAACCAAATATCAGGAGCATAGGCTCTGATACCAATTGAAAGTACACCTAGAGGGGGGGTGAATAGGTGTACGGCTATCTAATGAACTAAATGCGATAATTAAAACTAAATTGCAACTACACTTAATGCAACCAACGAGTGTAGCCGAATTCCCGGTGAATGGCTCTTGACTAACTCCTCTTGATTCCTCTGAATAAAAGTTGAGGCGCTATATGATGCTCTCGTGGTTAAGCACAAGTGAGGCACATACAAATAAGCCAAGCATATAATGAATGTATGACAATATAAATGATGCAAGGCACAATATAAAAGAGAGAGTTAGAGTCAATGGATCAAGCGCAAACAACAAGATTTATTTCGAGGTTCGAGCACCCAGCTCTACGTCCCCGCCTTCACCCAGAAGGATTTCCAATCCACTAACTTATCCACACAGGATTCCCACACAAGGAACCTCCACTGAAGATTTGGGCAACTACAACGGGAGTACACAACTCCTCTCTTTACAAATACAACCTCTCACTAGAGGCTAGGCACAAGCCACCACAAATTAATCACCTCACAACTTGATGGATGGGCACAAAGCCAAACACAAATCAACCTCTCACTAGAGGGATAGGGCACAAAGCCACCATTCCACAAATCAACCTCTACACAAGAGGGATTACACAAAGTAGGAGGGTTTATAACTTAGTGATCAAAAGACCACAAACCAATTCTTTTCCACAAAAATAAAGATCCTATAGAGAGGATAGAATGATAAGCTCAAATGTGGAAAACAAAGTATTTTTAACAAAGAAAATCACTTGGGAAACTCTCCAAAAAGATACAGAATTATTAGATCAAAAACAATTCCCAAAAGACTATTTCTTTGAAATAACAAAACACTTTTAAAACAATGAAGATGAAATCTTTGAATCTCTAAAACTCTTTTTAAAACTTGTAAAAACACTAGAGAAGGGGAGAATTTTTGCTCTTGGAAGTCTTAGCCAAAACACCCCACAAATGGGGGTTTTATAGCCCTTTTAAAAAAAATAACCGTTGGCTGCAATTATGGTCAGATTTGACCATCTGGTCGACCGGTCGGTCGACCGGCCAACGGTCGAATTTTGACCGTTGCCAACCACCAGTCGACCGCCCAGTCGACCGCCCTTACACGAGAGTAAGGGGACTTCAGTCGGTCGACCGCCCGGTCGACCGGCCAAAACCCAATGGCCTTTGTGCACGTCTCGTGCACATCCGGTCGACCGGAACGGTCGACCGGCTCCTGGTCCGGTCGACCGGAACGGTGTCGACCGCCAGAGCCTGGCAGGGGATTTTCAGAACTTGAAATTTGGGTTTTTAATGTTCTATAAAATCCCATAAAAACTCTAAAAATCCACAAAAATAAGTTCAGTATAATACATTATATACAAACTTGTATGAAAATTTTCAACACAAATTTCAAACTCTTTGAACCATTTTGTGAATTACAAATTTTGTCGAAAACCAAAAACTGTATTTTCTAAAACTTGGATTTTTCAAATGGAAATCCATTTTTTCAAAACTCATCCAAATACAAAAACATGTTATTTAAATAACTTTTAGGCATGTAGTATATGGATATACTCCAATATACTTATAAAGATATATATATCAATATTTTTGATATTAAATCTGAAAATATGTTTGTTAAAAACACAAAACTCCAAACACATGAATAGGCATATCAAAATAAGTTTGTCTAAGATATGAAGTATACATGTATATAGAACAATTTCTAATATACATTAAATAATGTAAACTTGTTTTGATACTATCTATTCATGAAAACCAAGATCAGTTAAACCAAAAACCGAAAACCAATAAACATGAAAACTTAAACAAGTGTGTGTGTTGTGAACTTGAGCATATCACACTATATAGTCTTTACAAATGGATCTAAAACATAAACTAAACTATGTACCGAAGTCTTTTTGACGAACTCCGTCTTCAAGCCGACTCGATCCAAACCGTGATCCATCGAGCTTGACTCCAACGAGTGCTATATATGATCTTTGACGCTCGGGCTCTTGAATCACCATGTGAAAAGCTTCAAAACTCCTTTGTTGAAGCAAATCACCTACTAATATCTTGGTTAAGGATCTGAAACTAAACATTAAAAGATTATTAGTAAACATAACTTCATGAGTTAATCATCATCAAAACTAGAGTGGAAGGCCTCTGGGCCAACAAGATCAACCGAGGATAATATCAAATACAGAGAGATAAATGGATAGCGAGAAGATCAACGGATGAGATGAAGCAATTTTGACTCAGATTCTGACTGGATATATTTTAGTATTTGAATCATAACTTTCCCTACCGAATCTCAAATCTGATGATTCAAGATGATCCAGAAAGCAGACTTATAGGGCTACAATTCTTGTGTCGATCACTATTTTTAATTTTGTCATTTGATAAGTGATATTCAGCAATAAATACGCTAACAAACTACAGATCAGAACTGAATATTGACATCAAATCAAGTTTGGAGATAAGGGGAGGATTCAAATACAGAAATAGCCAGCTTTTTCTATCTTCATACTCCTCTAACATCTGCATTTCTTCTATAAATACTGCAATCTCAAAGGCAAAGAGAAGGATGAAGCAGAGATAGATTTTAGGCCAGTTTTTCATTCTTTTTAGTGTAGATTTTTATTTTCTTTTTATGTAATTTTTATTTCTTTGTAAGCTTAGATTAGATTGAGATTCATATAAGTAAGAAAAGAGAGAGGCTTATGTTGAGAGTGACACCGATGTACCCTCCTCCTTTCTTCCATCGTTTCTGCAAGCAATAAAAGGTAATTTTTTTTTTTGTTCGTCTTTACTTTTGTTCTTCTTCTTCTTTCTACTTTTCCTCTTTGGTTTTGATGAGTATCCAAGTGAATATAGAAGAATCAGTATAGCCATGTTTGTGTGAGTGCCACCGATATTTCATGATGATGTTCTCCTCCTCAAGATTCCGTATCATTTCATTCTTATTCATCTTGATGATGTAATGCGAATGGGGACTGAGCTCGATCTTATGAATTATGTGTTGATCGCCTCCGAAGTAAGGTAAAACATGCAAGGGTTCTAGGTAAGTCATCAACCAAAGGAGGTAAGTTTTTCTTTTCATTCTTTAGTTTAAAACACCACAATCCACCACTTCTTTTATCACTCTTTTTCAATTTCATTTGTACATATTACTTCTATTTTCTCCACCTTCTCTATCTACCACTTTTTTTCTAACTGACTTTAACTTTTTTTTCTCTTTTTCTTTACAAGAACTAAAAGAAGAATTTTAACCATCCTTTCTATCTTAAAAGAGAACTTATTAAAAAGCTTCTATTGCTAGTCCCTCCTTGTGGATCACGACCCGCATAGCCACTTGCTATTGCGGTAGAATTGAGTAACTTGAATGTTTCATTCTTAGTTCTGAAATTCTGTATTTTGTGTGCAGGTTCTAGCCCAATTAAAATTCTAGCGCCGTTGCCGGCGAGGGACGGTAAGCAATTCTCTTTAAAAGTTTACATTTTTGGTTAACTTTCTTTTTATTTTTTTGTATTGATTTAACAACAAGGAATTCTTGCTGTAGTGGACACATAAGTGGCCTTGGACTCTGCTCAAGAAAGCAGAGCCAAGAAGCCCTCAGATTTGCTACAGCCTGTGGCAAACTGAGTGAACTACTAACCTGTATTTTCTGCAGGTTGGGTAAATTGTGTAGTTGAAATATCTGTAGCATTTATCTTCTTGTTTGACTCACCGTATATATATTTCTAACACAACAGTAAAAAGTTGATTGTAAATGCTAAAAAATGATTTAGACTTTGCATTTAGGCACGTGTCATTTCATTACATTTTCTATTTACTGTTGAAGAGTGCTGGAGCCAAGGTATGTGTGCATAGCATTTAGTATAAGGTTCATTCTTGTATGAAATATTGCTTGAGTGTTACTTTTTTCTATAAACTTGTACACTGCACTAAATTGATTTAAGGGCTTGTCCTATAAACAAGATAAGGTGGGGAAGTCATTACCCTCCCTTATCCCACAAATAATCTTCTCACTCATTAACCCAAACCTAACTAAAACTGAGTAGACGTTGGCCCTAGGGACATCTCGGACTCAATTAGGAGATTATCCTAAGGGGGAGGGTGTTAGAATTTAACTCCTGCCAAATCAGTGTCTAAGGAAAAGGATTGAGGGGCGAAACCTCGAAAGCTGATAGTTTGGCGTAATTAGGCCTGTCGCTTTTGTGCGGATACCTCCTACCAATCTTGCCCTGACCTGGCTGATTAGCTTGTAGTCAAAGTCTGCGCTATACCTCCTATGGACAGTCTAACCAGTTAGGAGTCGTCTATGTCAAAGGTCTACCCTAACTTAGTTTAGATTTTTATCTTTCTTTTTATTTGTTTGTTTATTTTTTATTTTTCTTTGTTTGTGTTGACATTCCCTGTGTGATATGGCTTATAACAATAATTTTCCAATTTTAATGGTAATTCATATTACACCCCGACCTCTTTTTCGGATATTACCAACCTGGCATATCATAACTTTAACCAACTTAGTGTGTCAGATTGGTCTTATCCGAATCATTACATGCCCCAGTCCCAATACTATGAACAAGACTGGAATAATCATCACTACTCTTCACAGAGTCAATGGGGATGCAACTCCCTTGAGTCATATTGTCAACTACCCTACCAACATCCAGCTTCATATACTCCTTCTCCCAAGCAACCATTAGAAGAATCAATTAATTGGGAAAAGAGGATGGAAGCCTTAGATGAGCTTGAGCGACGAATTCAAATTTTAGAAGACTCAAAATCCCGTAAAATTTTCAAGTCACAGATCCTTACGCTATTTTTCAAGGAGAACATGCCAACTTAGAAAAGAGTATGGAAAACATGATTCAATGTCAAAATGATCCACTCGATATAATAGAAGCAAGAATTAGTAGATTAGAGAACATGCGTAGGAATAAGGAAACTCTCCCTATTCAATCTTTGACTATTCCCAACACTTCTAGCCATATTGATGAAAATCAAGAATCATGGTATCTTGAAGACTTTGACCAAGATTCAGTTTTACCACAAAGCCTTGAACTTGACCAATATCAACCCATTGACGAATTGGCAAGTTTTCATTTTAATGAGATTGAACTTGATCATGAATGTGAACCTGATCCCCAACTTTGTAATTCAGTTTCCATCTTCAAAACTATGTTGACACCGTTTTCTTACCCAATTTGGACCAATTTTCTGAGCCAACATTTATTCCCGTACCCATAGATTTTGAAATTGAATCACCAATTTGGATAGTCACATACCATTGATGGGAAAAGAATGTGAATATCAATTCTTGGACTTGAATTCAACAATTGAACCAAAACTAACTCTCAAACCCCAAGTCGATTTTCCCGTGTTTGTATTGGTTCCTGAACCTATCATTCTTGAGTCCAAGTCAACAATTCCACCAAGTCACATTCTTTTGTTGGACATAGGTATAGACCATGTATGATTTTCCAGGACTGGTCATGTAAAGGAAGTAAGTTTCACGATAGGATTTTTCATGATCCTATTCATACTGGGGACTGTAAATATGTAAATAGAAAAGAGGTCAATAAAGGAAGGTTCCGTGAACTACTATATTATCTTAACTGGATAGCAACGCTTGACCCAATCAGACCACCACCGAAACCATCACCTTAAGGTAATATTTTCCTTCCCTTTCTTCTTTTTCATGCATCTATGCATTAATTCATACATTGAGGACAATGCATGAGATAAGCGTGGGGGAGGGTCTAACATAACTTAGGTTTTTTTTTATTAAAAAAAGAAATAAAATTAACATTTTCTTCACTTTTAAAAACTTTTTGAAAATAGAAACAATATTTTGACATATTTTTGTAAGAAAATGAGTCAATTTTAAGGAATAGGAAAATCAAAATTAGGATTTCTTAAACTTGGTCAAAATAAGATTATTTGTTTGATTTTTAGGGTTAGAAAGATAATTTGTCAAAGTAATTTAGTCTTGATCTTTACCTTAATGAAATATGCACCTTCATACACTTACACACTTAGGGTTCAAAACAAAGATTCTTATGCCTTATAAAATATATATATATATATTATATATATATTATATATATATATATATAATATATATATATATATATATATATATAATAAAAAAATAAAAAATATGTATAAAATATAAACAAATCTAATTATTGATTAGCTAGGTGTTTTGGCCTAAGCAAGCCTTAGTATTTATGCGAAAGATGATTAGATAAGTTGAAAAAAAATATATATATAATCCTCATATTAAGTTGGGTATTTGTGTCTAATAAAGCATATGTATTCACGCCTAAAAGTGACTCATATAATAAAATCTTTAGTTTTGTGGCCTTGTTTGCTCGAGTTCTTAAGTCCTTGGGTGTTTTCTCACCCGGTGCCCTAAGATTGTTTGGTTTGGGAGTCATCAATTAAAGGTTCGTTACATGGGCAGATTAGAAAGCCTAATAGAACTAATGAATAATGACACCAATATATATATATATATATATATATATATATTATATATATATATATTATATATATATATATATATATATATTATATATTAATATAAGGCATAAGAGTTTGAGTTAAAGAACCCTTAATCAAAATTTTCACGGTCACAAGGTGCATATGACTTAGGGTAAAGTAATAGACTAGATGAGAAGTACAATTTGACTCCTTACTTTGATTGATAATAAATTTTTGAATAGAGACTAAGCTTAGGAATTAAAAATTCGATTTTCCTATAACTTATAGATTACTTAAATCTTACAATAATATTTCAAATAATTTTCTCTTTCAAAATGCTTTTCGAAAATACTAACTCTTTGTTACTTTTTCTTTATGAATTTTGTGGGTGCAATCTACTGAAAACCCTCACGAGACAAAACTCATCCTCTAGGGGAAACCTAAAGGTTTAACGGCTTGGTGCACATGCTCAGTGCAATCGCGTAACCTGCGAAAGTGATCTAATATAAGAGTTAGACTTAAAGAACCCTTGTCAAAATTTTCATGGTCACAAGGTGCATATGACTTACAGTAAAGTAATAGACTAGATGAGAAGTATAATTTGACTCCTTACTTTGATTGATAATAAATTGAATAGAGACTAAGTTTAGGAATAAAAAATTCGATTTTCCTATTACTTATAGGTTACTTTAAATCTTACAATAATATTTCAAATAATTTCTCTTTCAGAATGGTTTTCGAAAATACTAACTCTTTGTTACTCTTTCTTTATGGATTTTGTGGGTGCAATCCACTGATAACCCTCATGAGACAAAACTCGTCCTCTAGGGGAAACCTAGAGGTTTTTAACGGCTTGTTGCACGTGTTCAGTACAATCGCGTAACCTGCGAAAGTGGTCTAATAATCTTTGGTTAAGTTTTGTTGATTTGCTCGAAGGCAAGCAAAAAATAGTGTGTGGGAGTGTGATCGTACATATATTTTGTATTATTTTCATTACATTCGTACATTTATCACGTAATAAATCTGCTAATTTCCTTGTCTTAAATATCTATTTTGTAGTAGAAGATAATAATGAAGAGAAAGAGAATTAAACCAAATAAATACCAGTTAAAATCAGATTAACTGGATCTATTTGGTTAGCTAAGGATGATCCCAGATCTAGTTAGAACAAATCAAGATTGGGACAAATGTTCAGCTGAAGATCAGAGCAAATCAGAAAGATAACACCAAATAGAAACTGATAAAATTTAGATTACTATAAATCCATTTTGGTTAGCTAAAGATCAACCGAGGATAATATCAAATACAGAGAGACAAATGGATAGACAGAAGATCAACGGATGAGATGAAACAAGTTTGACTCAAATTCTAACTGGATACATTTTAGTATTTGAATCATAACTTTTCCTATCGAATCTCAAATTTGATGATTCAAGATGATCCAGAAAGAAGACTTACAGGGCTACAACTCTTATGTTGATCATGAAAGTACACCTAGAGGGAGGGTGAATAGGTGTACGGCTAATCTAATGAATAAATGCGAAAATTAAAAAACTAAATTGTAACACACTTAATGTAACCAACGAGTGTAGCCGAATTCTCGGTGAAGGGCTCTGGATTAACTCCTCTTGATTCCTCTGAATAAGAGTTGAGGTGCTATATGAAGCTCTTGTGGTTAAACACAAGTGAGGCACACACAAACAAACCAAGCTTATAATGGATATATGTCAATATGAATGATGCAAGGCACAATAGTAAAGAGAGAGAGTTAGAGCCAATGGATCAAACGTAAACACCAAGAATTGTTTCGAGATTCGAGTACCCAGCTCTACGTCCCCGCCTTCACACAGAAGGATTTCTACTAACTCGTCCACAAAGGACTCCCACACAGGGAACCTCCACTGAGGATTTGGGGCAATTACAAAATGGAGTACACAACTCATCTCTCAAGCAAAACAACCTCTACACTTAGAGGCTAGGCACAAAGCCACCACAAATCGATCACCTCACAACTTGAGGGATGAGCACAAAGCCACACAACCAATTAACCTCTCACTAGAGGGATAGGGCACAAATCCACCACATCACAAATCAACCTCTACCCAAGAGCGATAACACATAAAGTAGGAGGGTTTACAACTTAGTGATCAAAAGAGCACAAACTAATTCTTTTCCCACAAAACAAAGATCCTATAGATATGATAGAATAATAAGCTCAAGTGTGAGAAAAGCCAAAGGAATGGAAAATAAATACTCAAAGAAAATCCTTGGGAAAAACTAGAAATAAGAATGAAGAAGTTGAACCAAAAACACTTTCCCAAAATCATTTTTCTTTGATTTTCCAAACCCTAGAAAAACACCAAATCAAATGTAAACTTTTAGAGCCCCAAAACTTCATTTTGATTGCTGCAAAAACACTAGTAAGATTAGAAAATAAGCTCTCCAAAATCTTGTTAAAAACTATTAAGAGAAAACCCATTTTATAGCCATTTGAAAAAACTAGCCGTTGGCAGCAATTATGGTCAGATTTGACCATCGGTCAACCGGCCGGTCCGGCCAACGGTCGAAATTTGACTGTTGCCAAGCTCCGGTCGATCGCCCGGTCGACCGTCCTTACCCGAGAGTAAGGATACTACAGTTGGTCGACCGCACGGTCGACCGGCCAAACCAAGTGGCCTTGTGGACGTTTGTGTGTGCACGTCCGGTCGACCATTCCGGTCGACCGGCTCCTGGTCCGGTCGACCGATAGGGCCTGGCAGACTAAATAAGGGATTTGAAAACTGGTTTTTTGTTTATCAAAAAATCCCATAAAATCTTTAAAAATCCACAAAAATAAGTTCTTATATTCTCTTTGAAATACAAACTTGTTTGAGTAAAAATCAAACCATGTTACACACATTTTGAACTCTTTTTGTGTTATGGAATTTTGCCGAAAATCAAAACTCGTATTTTCCAAAACTTGGATTTTTGAATTGAAAATTCGTTTTGTCCAAAACTCATCCAAATACAAAAACATGATATTTGAAACAACTTAAAGCATATAGTATATGGATTTTTCAATATACATATAAAGATATATTAATGTTTTTGACAAATAAATCCAAAAATACGTTTTGTTAAAATACCAAAACACCAAACTCATAGAATAGACTATCAAACTAAGTTTGTTTAAATAGATGAAGCATACATGTATATAGAACAAATCTAATATACATTAAACCATGTAAACATGTTTTGATTCTATCTATTCATGAAAATCAAGATCGGTTAAATGAAAAACCGAAAACCAAACATGAAACGTGTGTGTTGTGAACTTGAGCATATCACACTATCTAATCTTTAACAAATGGATCTAAAACATAATCTAAACTATGTACCGAAGTCTTTTGACGAACTCCGTCTTCAAGCCGACTCGATCCAAACGTGATCCACTGAGCTTGACTCCAACGAGTGCTAGATATGAACTTTGACGCTCGGCTCTTGAATCACCATGTGAAAATCTCCAAAACACCTTTGTTGAAGCTAATCACCTACTAATTTCTTGGTTAAGTATCTGAAACTAAACATTATAAGATTATTAGTAAACATAACTACATGAGTTAATTATCATCAAAACTAGAGTGGAAGGCCTCTGGGCCAACAATCTCCCCTTTTTTGATGATGACAAAACTCATAGAGTTATTATGCATGGATTAAAGTTAAGCTTCAAAGAAGCTCCCCTTAACTCATGCATAGCAATAAACAATAAATATATGCAATGAATACTAAACATGGATATGCATCAACATGCATAAAATAATGAGATGAACATGCTCTTGATACCAAACATGAAATAAACATGCTCTTGATACCAAACTTTTAAAATAAATTCCTTTTCCTTTTTGAAATAAACATATTCTTAAATAATTGCTTTTGATACCAATAAAAATTTCAATGAAAAAACTTAAGCTCTTGATACAAACTTAGGCTCTTGATACCAATCAAAGCCTCTTGATACCAATCAATAAAACAAAATTCTTGATACCAATTGGAAAGATAATCACTAAACAATAAACATGCATATAAACTTATGCATATAAACTCAAATACTTCTCCCCTTTTTGTCAATCATCAACAAAGGGGTGAAAGAAAACAATATTCTCCCCCTTTTGTCTTAAACAAAAAAAAAAATCAATGAGGGGTGAAATCTAATCAAAACGTTATGATACCAATTGTAAGAAAAAATATATCAATTTAGTGCATCATGGTATCAATGAAATATACCAATTGAAAGTACATAATGTGGTACATAAAATAAATGTTTTAATATATACCAATTGTAAGTAAATAAATCATTTTAAAGTATTTAATCAAAAATTTTGAAACCAATTATAAGTAAACTTATAGGTAATCTTGATACCAATATGTAAAGATTAGTACCAATTGAAAGTAAATTTTTTTATTAAAAGAATATGATACCAAAACTAATCAATATCATTTTTTTAATCATATTTCAACATAAAGTGTGGGAGTAAAATATCAATTAAAAGATGAAATATAAATTTTCTCCCCCTTTATGAAATACCAAATAAAATGATGCATAAGCTTGTATAAGATACCAATTGAAATATAATCAATTGAAATATAATAGTCACTTGTAATCAAGCTTAGCATAACTAAAATTTGTGCTCAAGGATATAGGGATATAGTAAGCA
Organism: Agave tequilana; assembly: GCA_038442645.1. Lineage (NCBI taxonomy): Eukaryota > Viridiplantae > Streptophyta > Magnoliopsida > Asparagales > Asparagaceae > Agave > Agave tequilana. Next base: position 19,157 of record JAVJIF010022267.1, read on the forward strand.
CAAATAAATCATATATGTATGAAAAATTGAATACCAATCGAAATTGATAATATTTGAAGTGTAATCATACATATATAGAAACATATATGAGTATATGAAAAAAATGTCAATAGTGATACCAATTGAAAAGATCCAATGATACCAATTGAAACATAATAAGATCAAGTGTATAACTCATATTTCCTACCACCCATTTCATGCACATGTTTTAAATGAATTTTCAATAATAAGCATATAAGGCATGGTCGTCCAACCAACCGCCCTTTAAATGGGTAGGGTTTCAAAAATAGGTTTGAAAATATAGTATGTTTGAAAAGCTCTACCATAATAAAGAATAAGAACTAGTTTTAAGAAAATTTTGAAAACTAGTACAAAATCATTCAAGTAAGGAATAAAACAAAATTACATTCCATAAAACATGAAAATCACTAAACCAATGTCACTCAAAGTCTATATAGCACATATAATACTCATGAAAATAAAATCATGAGAAAACATCAAGAATATGAGTGTACAATTTTTGTGAAAGACAAGTGATTAGTCTCTAATTTTGCATATTTTCATCACATTCTCATATTTATTTCATCTAAAATTCTGCTAATAAAATCTTACTTGCTTGATCCTAGGTCCTTGGTGTGCAAATAAAGAAGAAGACCTAAATCACCATTTAATTGGTGATTAAAAGCCTACCAAGTAGCCATTGACTTTAGATTGAAGATTTTGTCAGCCCAGGGCATCAAATCACAAATTCAGGAGCTCAGGTGGACAGAAGACAGACTGGGCGACGCACTGCCAAAACTAGGCGCGCGCCGCCCTGCCTGGGCCGCGAAAACGCGGCCCTCGCCGCGTTTTCGCGGCCCTTTGGCGCGCGCGCGCTTGCGCTTTGGGTCACGTGCTTCCCACGTGGCCCCCTTTCCCTGGTGCCTATAAATACCCCCCTGGGGTCTTCAGTTTGAGCAGATCCAGAGTTAGACAAGTTTTTGTAATCTTATTTTTAGGTTTGTAGTTGTTGTTGTTATTCTTCTTCTAGTTGTTGTTTTAGGCATTAGAGTAAAAGAGAGAGAGTGTGTAAGTGTTGTATTGGAAGGGTGACAAGCTGATACAAGTACTACTTCTCTTCCTTCTTTCCATTTACTTGTCTTTGCCATTTGCTTTTACTTCCTTGTTGTAGTGTAACTTCCTTCTTCTTCACTCCTTTTCTTTACTTTGTTGTAGTGTAACTTCCTTTCTTTAACTTTTCTTTTCTTTTGTTTTCTTGTAGTGTAACTCCCTCTCTCCACTTCTTTTCCTTTGTTGTTTCTTTTACTTTTATGGCTAACTAACTTTTCATTAGCATGGCTAATAACTACTAATCCACTAATTTCTAACACTTGATTGATAACCCAAATGAGTCAATAGTGTCAAACAAGCCTTGTGCAAGCAAGAGCTATGGCATCTTAAGAAGAGGGTTCTAACTCTAATTTACCTACAAGTATTTACTTTCTTATACTTCATACTTAATGAGTTTTGATGATCTATGAGTTGTGTACTTTACTTGTTATTGTAAGTTAGAGACTTTTCCTTTTAACTTTGCCGATACCAATAGTGCACTCGAGTCTTCCCTTATTCTCACCTTCTATCGGATCTTGATAAGGGAATGTCCGAGTTTTTGCCATGTAAAGCTAAGTTTTAGGATGAACTTTCACTCGATTTTCACGTGAATAGTTCCAATGCAAAAGGTTTGTGTTCGCCTATGATCCATCGTGAGGCTATCTTCCAAAAGTTAGAAATTAGTGGGAGCACTTAGTAGAAAGTTAGCCATGCACTTTTACAACTAAGAAAAAAATAACTTTTACAAACCCACAAAATATTTTCCAACAATTCTTAAAAACAACTTATTTTCATTTTTCAATTCTTTATTTGGAAACAAGAACTTTCTTTCTTTCTTCTTGAACTTTGAAGCCGCATCAAGCTTTCATCGCTCTCCCTCCTTGTGGATACGCCCCATAAAGCCACTTCGCTACTACAAAGAATCGCAAAAGCAGTAACATCAACCCACACTTCCTTCTCTTATTTTAGTGCTTTCTTTTTGTCGATCAAATTTTGGCGCCGTTGCCGGGGAGGGAACAGCTTTATTGTTCAATACTAAAGATTGTTCTTTGTTTTTGTGTGTAGGAGAAGTACCAAGGAGCTCACTATCACGGGAAGCAAAAGAGGTGGCCAAGGACATTGCGCGAGGATTCATTTGCCCTCGGAAAAATTCGTGTAAAAGTGAGTTTTTCCGATTGAAGTACTAACAAACTCGTTTGCAGGGTTGCCGAAATCCGCTAAAAAAAAAATTTGCTTTCCAAATTTTTAGTTTCCTTGGATGCTTCACCTTTATGCATGTGTAATAAATTCAACAGAAATTCACTTGTTGCTTAATTGAAATTTGGATTAGACTTTTGCATTTAGGGCACGTGTCTATTTCAATTCATTTAAATTTCTATTGAAGAGTGCTGGAGAAAAAGTACGTGTGCATTCATATAGAATAGGACCAACATTTTGAAGTGATTTACCGCTTTGAGTGTTACCTTGTTGTGAATAAACTGTACACTTGCACAATTGACTTTAAGGGCAAAACCCAAATAAAAAAGATAAGGTGGGGATTTCATCACCCTTCCTTAGCCCAAAAATCATCTCCAAGTGCACTCACATTTTTCCAAGCCTTAACTAAAAATCAATAGACGTTAGCCCTAGGGACATCTCAGACTCACTAGGAGATTAACCGAGGTTGGAAATTGTAAGAACTATACTCCTGCAAAATCGGTGTCTAAGGAAAATGGATTGAGAGGTAAAGCCTCGAAAGCTCCGTGGTTTGGCGTAATTAGGCCCGTGGCTCCGCCCGGATACCTCCCCCCAAGCTTTGCCCTTTCCTGGACGATTAGCTTGTAGTCAAGTTCCTGCAACAACCTTCCCCAGAGAATCGACCAGTTAGGAGTCGTCTAGGTCCAGGTACCTTAGACTAAGGCTTGTGGTTGTTTTTCTTTCTTTTGTTCGTTTTTAGTTCTTTTTCGATTGTTTGTTGTCTTCACGTTATTTGTGGTGTGCTGCATGCAAGAGTGGGTGAGAGATCTGTCAACTTCTAGATTAAAAAGAAACACTTCTCTACCCTTGCATCCAGAACCGGTGATGGCGTCACCTCAGGATAGATTTTACCCGATCAGAACTTCACTTCCATCTTGCATAAAACTTTCTGAAGCAAACGGAAATAACTTCGAGTTAAAGCCCCAATTCATTAACACTCTTCCCAAATTTCATGATTTAGAATCGGAGGACGCATACTTCTTTGTTAGGGAATTTGAAGAAGTATGCCTCATGATGCGTATACCCCAGTTAGGAGACGATGCCGTTAGGTTACGTTTCATCCCTTTTCCCTAAAGGACCTAGCTAAGAAATGATTGTACAGCTTGGCAGTAGATTCAGTCACGACCTGGGATGATTTCGTCAAGGCCTTCTTGAAGAAATTCTACCATATTCACAAAACTGCCCTCATTAGGAAGAACATCATGCAGTTTAAGAAAGACCAGAGCGAACCATTTTGGAGATACTTTGAGCGATTCAAAGATCTCCTAGCTCAGTGCCCTCATCATGGCGTAGAGAAATGGCGTCAGTGTCAGATTCTCTACGATGGTCTAGATTATTAGACTAAGACCCTGTTAGAAACGATGTGTCAGGAAGGGTTCTTGCAGAAGGATGAGAATCAGGGTTGGGATTTATTTGAGGATTTAGTGGAGAAAACCTGCAATGGGAGCTAGCCTCGGAAAAACCTAGGAATTCATAATCTATAGCTTCAAGAGGAGGGCTCCTATCTCTAAAATCATTCATAGCTGCGACGCTAAGATTGCTACCCTAATGAGAAGGATAGAGGCTCTGGAAACAAAAGAGCCTACCAGTGTCAACCAGATCAACCCACTATAAATTCACAATCCGGGTTGTTCATATTGTCAGGCACCAAACCATGTTATTGAAGAGTACCCTGTTTTCCATGCCCAGCAAGTGCCACCGGAACACATGACCGCGGTTTACTCACGGCCGCCTCACAACCCATACTCACAGACCTACAATCCCGGTTGGAGGAATCACCCAAATTTCTCCTGGGCCCCGAACAATCCTCCCAGGCCTAATTTTTCCAACAACTTTCACCATCCTATTCCTCCACCAACTTTTCTCAGTCAAGCCCCAGCTTCCTCCTCCCAAGGCTTTCATGTATTTTTACAACTAAGAAAAAAATCACTTTTACAAACCCCAAAATATTTTCCAACAATTCTTAAAAACAACTTATTTTCACTTTTTAAATCTTTATTTGGAAACAAGAACTTTCTTTCTTTCTTCTTGAACTTTGAAGCCGCATCAAGCTTCAATCGCTCTCCATCCTTGTGGATACGACCCGTATAGCCACTTCGCTACTACGGAGAATCGTAAAAGCAGTAAAAGCAGTAACATCAACCCACACTTCCTTCTCTTATTTTAGTGCTTGCTTTTTGTCGATCAACAAGTCATGAAAATAGGCAATAGGCTCAATGTGAAATTCCTTTATAAATAAAACATGAAAATCATCAAAACAATTTAATCTTCAAGGCATATGTATGTCTTGTACGAACTAAAGAATACATACATATCCAAACATAACGAGTCCACAAAAGTATATGCATGAAGGCAAGTGGCTCAAGGATGTATATATATATAGCTAATAGTTTAGACACAATAGACATATACATGAAGTTAAACATAAATATGAAAGCATATACAAAATGGAAATACAAGTCAAATGCATGAATCATCAAAACTAGGCTATACTAGTACATCTAATGGGAACAAATGAGCGTTCAAGCACAAATATATAATAGTCTATTCGTGGCTCACTAGTTGTACAAGTATATATCTAAGTTTTTATGAAAACTAACATCCAAACATGTAATCAAAACATGAAGCATCAAAACAAAAACTCATAAACATACATATGATCATTATGTACATGCACATGCATAGATCTAGGACATACACATTAGTTAAAACAAATGTGAAAACACAACGATATAAACTCATATAAAACATGAGTGCCTCAATTACTAATCATGTATATTACTATTCTAATAAAAATGGCATATGACATAATGAACATTAAAACATGACATGCTAGAAATCAACAATAAGATAAGCATGTAAACATAATGGGAGTTAGAGATTGTTACCAAAACCTATGAGGGCAACTCTCCAAGTCTCCAAACAAGGTGGTTCTTCCACCAAACTCCCCTTGAAAGTGATGCATCCAAATTGTCCTCTTTAAGCTCGGAACGCATCCACTTCAAGGCACCATCACTCTCATGTCATGCGAGAGCCCACACCTACATCAAATACAATAGGGGTGGTCTTTGGTACCCACACTCTTTTGGGTCCATGGGGGTTAGCACCTTTCCTAACCCAAACAAGTTTTGATGCTAAATTTTCATCATGTATCTTATCATAGCAAAATTTAGCAAGGTGGCCCTTACGTCCACATTGTGTACATGTGTACACATGAGCATACATCATATTATAAGTGTGTACGTGAGGAGCATGTGTATGCCGTGGTTTGTGTGCATGCATAAGAGGGACTTATTTCTTTCGAAACATAGATTCCAACCGTGTATGATTCAAAGCACAATGGCTCAAAGTGGAGCCCAAACAATCCACACTTTTCTTCAAAAATTTATATCATTTTTAATACTAGAAGATAAAGTGGAGCATGCAATAGATAAGCTAGGTGAAGCTACACTAGCATGGCAAACATGAGAATCTAAATCATTTTTCAAAGAAACGTTTTTCTTTAAACAATCTTTCAATTCTTGTGAAATCAAATTTATTTTATTTTTCAAAGAATTATTCTCTTTTAATATAAAATCAAGTTTTGAAGTTAAATCCTCATTTTCTTCAAAATATATTCACAGTCATTTTTACTTTTCAAAAATTTGTTCTCATTAAGTGCAAGATCAAGTTGGGATTTAAGCGAGTCACTTTCACTTGAAATCTCATCCCTTTCTTGCAAAATAATCTCAAGTTTAGAAGATAAATTTTTATTTTCTTCTTTTAAACCAATACTTTCCTTTTTTAAAAGTTTGTATTTTGAAATCAAATTTTCACAATTTTATCAAGTTCATCATTCATGGCATGTGCCTCTAAACACTTATTGCAATAGGAACTAGTGCTAGCATCTAGTTGAGTTTTCGATTGTACCTCAAGGGAGTCATTCCCTTGGACCACGAAGCAACGTTCATCGGACTCGTCTCTCCTAGATCTCCTCTTCTTATTGATAAGCGTTGGTAGCTCGGGAGAAGTCAAAATACTCCATACTGCAAAAGCTGAATCATAGTAAGAAAACACATGTAAATATTCTTTATGAAGAGATGCTCTAAGTGCCTTTAGGGCTAGTGCATTGGCCTCTATATGCCTGCTATCACTAAGGTAGGATTCTTTGGTAATGGCAAGGTAAACTTTATAACCTAGGGCTTTTAAATGACAACTCATCATAACCTTCCATATATCAAGTCTAGAGATATCAAACATGGGAGGGCTATCCACGAGTGCAAACTATATGTGTACAAATGCAAATGCAAATGATAGATTAGCTAACCAAGATCACACTTCAAGGTGGTTAAACCAAATATCAGGAGCGTAGATACCAATTGAAAGTACACCTAGAGGGGGGTGAATAGGTGTACGGCTAATCTAATGAATAAAATGCGAAAATTAAAAAACTAAATTGCAACACACTTAATGTAACCAACGAGTGTAGCCGAATTCCCGGTGAAGGGCTCTGGATTAACTCCTCTTGATTCCTCTGAATAAGAGTTGAGGTGCTATATGAAGCTCTCGTGGTTAAACACAAGTGAGGCACACACAAACAAACCAAGCTTATAATGGATATATGTCAATATGAATGATGCAAGGCACAATAGTAAAGAGAGAGAGTTAGAGCCAATGGATCAAACGTAAACACCAAGAATTATTTCGAGATTCGAGTACCCAGCTCTACGTCCCCGCCTTCACACAGAAGGATTTTCACTAACTCGTCCACAAAGGACTCCCACACAGGGAACCTCCACTGAGGATTTGGGCAATTACAATATGGAGTACATAACTTCTCTCTCAACCAAAACAACCTCTACACTTAGAGGCTAGACACAAAGCCACCACAAATCGATCACCTCACAACTTGAGGGATGGGCACATAGCCACACAATCAATCAACCTCTCACTAGAGGGATAGGGCACAAAGCCACCACTCCACAAATCACCTCTACCCAAGAGGGAAAACACAAAGTAGGAGGGTTTACAACTTAGTGATCAAAAGACCACAAACCAATTCTTTTCCCACAAAAATAAAGATCCTATAGATAGGATAGAATAATAAGCTCAAGTGTGAGAAAAGCCAAAGGAATGGAAAAAAAATACTCAAAGAAAATCCTTGGGAAAAACTAGAAATAAGAATGAAGAAGTTGAACCAAAAACACTTTTCCCAAAATCACTTTTCTTTGATTTTCCAAACCCTAGAAAAACACCAAATCAAATGTAAACTTTTAGAGCCCCAAAACTTCTTTTTGATTGCTGCAAAAACACTAGTAAGATCAAAAAATAAGCTCTCCAAAAACTTGTAAAAAACTATTAAGAGAAAACCCATTTTATAGCCATTTGAAAAAATTAGCCGTTGGCAGCAATTATGGTCAGATTTGACCGTCCGGTCGACTGGCCAACGGTCAAAATTTGACCGTTGCCAAGCTCCGGTCGACTGCCCGGTCAACCGTCCTTACCCGAGAGTAAGGATACTACAGTCGGTCGACCGCACGGTCGACCGGCCAAACCAAGTGGCCTTGTGTACGTTTGTGTGCACGTCCGATCAACCGTTCCGGTCGACCGGTCGGTCGACCGACAGGGCCTGGCAGACTAAATAAGGGATTTGAAAACTGGTTTTTTATTTGTCAAATAAATCCCATAAAATCTCTGAAAATTCACAAAAATAAGTTCTTATGTTCCTTTGAAATACAAACTTATTTAAGTAAAAATCAAACCAAGTTATACACATTTTGAACTCTTTTTGTGTCATGGAAATTTTGCCGAAAACTAAAACTCGTATTTTCCAAAACTTGAATTTTTGAATTGAAAATTCGTTTTGTCCAAAACTCATCCAATTACAAAATCATGATATTTGAAACAACTTGAAGCATATAGTATATGAATATAATCCAATATACATATAAAGATATATATTAATGTTTTTGACAAATAAATCCAAAAATATGTTTTGTTAAAATACCAAAACACCAAACTCATGAAATAGACTATCAAACTAAGTTTGTTTAAATAGATGAAGCATACATGTATATAGAACAAATCTAATATACATTAAACCATGTAAACTTATTTTGATTCTATCTATTCATGAAAACCAAGATCGGTTAAACCAAAAACCAAAAACCAAACATGAAACGTGTGTGTGTTATGAACTTGAGCATATCACACTATCTAATCTTTAACAAATAGATCTAAAACATAATCTAAACTATGTACCGAAGTCTTCTTGATGAACTCCGTCTTCAAGCCGACTCGATCCAAACGTGATCCACCGAGCTTGACTCCAACGAGTGCTAGATATGAACTTTGACGCTCGGGCTCTTGAATCACCATGTGAAAAGCTCCAAAATACCTTTGTTGAAGCTAATCACCTACTAATATCTTGGTTAAGTATCTGAAACTAAACATCACAAGATTATTAGTAAACATAACTATATGAGTTAATCATCATCAAAACTAGAGTGGAAGGCCTTTAGGCCTACAGATCACTATTTTTAATTCTATCATTTGATAAGTGATATTCAGCAATCAACACGCCAACAAACTACAGATCAGAACTGAATATACACATCAAATCAAGTTTGGAGATAAGGGGAGGATTCAAATTCAGAAATAGCCATCTTTTCCCATCTTCACACTCCTCTAACCTCTGCATTTCTTCTATAAATAACTGCAATCTCAAAGGCAAAGAGAAGGATGAAGCAGAGATAGATTTTAGGCCAGTTTTTCATTCTTTTTAGTGTAGCTTTTTATTTTCTTTTTATGTAATTTTTATTTCTTTGTAAGCTTAGATTAGATTGAGATTCATGTAAGTAAGAGAGAGAGAGGCTTATGTTGAGAGTGACACCGATGTACCCTCCTCCTTTCTTCCATAGTTTCTGCAAGCAATAAAAGGTAATTTTTTTTATGTTCGACTTTACTTTATTCTCTTCTTCTTCTTTCTACTTTCCTCTTTTGGTTTTGATGAGTATCCAAGTGAATATAGAAGCATCAGTATAGCCATGTTTATGTGAGTGCCACCATATTTCATGATGATGTTCTCCTCCTCAAGATTCCATATCATTTCATTCTTGTCCGTCTTGATGATGTAATGCGAATGGGGACTGAGCTCGATCTTATGAATCATGCATTGATCACCTCCGATGCAAGGTAAAACTTGCAAAGGTTCTAGGTAAGTCATCAACCAAAGGAGGTAAGTTTTTCTTTTAGTTTTCTTTCTTTTAATTCTTTAGTTTAGAACACTACAATCCACCACTTCTTTATCACTCTTTTTCAGTTTCATTTGTACATATTACTTCTATTTTCTCCACCTTCTCTATCTACCACTTTGTTTCTAACTTGACTTTAACTTTTTTTTCTCTTTTTCTTTACAAGATCTAAAAGAAGAATTTTAACCATCCTTTGTATCTTAAAAGAGAACTTACTAAAAAACTTCTATCGCTAGTCCCTCCTTGTGGATCACGACCCGCATAGCCACTTGCTATTGTGGTAGAATTGAGTAACTTGCACGTTTCATTCTTAGTTCTGAAATTCTTTATTTTGTGTGCAGGTTCTAGTAGCGTGATCGTACATATATTTTGTATTCTTTTCATTACACTCCTAAATTTATCGTGTAATAAATCTGCTAATTTCGTTGTCTTAAATATCTATTTTACAGAAGGTAATAATAAAGAGAAAGAGAATTAAATCAAAGAAATATCAGTTAAAATCAGATTTAACTGAATCTATTTGGTTAGCTGAGGATTATCCCAGATCTAGTTAGAACAAATCAAGGATTGGGCAAATGTTCAGCTGAAGATCAGAGCAAATCAGAAAGATAACACCAAATGAAAACCAATAAAATTCAGATTTCTATAAATCTATTTTGATTAGCTAAAGATCCACCAAGGATAATATCAAATACAGAGAGATAAAAGGATAGAGAGAAGATCAATGGATGAGATGAAGCAAGTTTGACTCAGATTTTTATTGGATACATTTTAGTATTTGAATCATAACTTTCCCTACCAAATCTCAAATATGATGATTTAAGATGATCCAGAAAGCAAACTTACAGGGCTACAACTCTTATGTTGATCACTATTTTTAATTCTATCATTTGATAAGTAATATTTAGCAATCAACACGCTAACAAACTGCAGTTCAGAACTAAATATCCACATCAAATCAAGTTTGGAGATAAAGGGAGGATTCAAATTCAGAAATAGCCAGCTTTTTCTATCTTCATACTCCTCTAACCTCTGCATTTGTTCTATAAATACGTGCAATCTCAAAGGCAAAGAGAAGGATGAAGAAGATATAGATTTTAGGCTAGTTTTTCATTCTTTTTAGTGTAGGTTTTTATTTCTTTTTATGTAATTTTTATTTCTTCATAAGCTTATATTAGATTGAGATTCATAAAAGTAAAAGAGAGAGGCTTATGTTGAAAGTGACACCTATGTATGCTCCTCCTTTCTTCCATCGTTTCTGCAAGCAATAAAAGGTAATTTTTTTATGTTCGTCTTTACTTTTGTTTTCTTCTTCTTCTTTCTACTTTTCCTCTTTCGGTTTCGATGAGTATCCAAGTGAATATAGAAGCATCAGTATAAACATGTTTGTATGAGTGCCACCGATATTTCATGATGATGTTCTCCTCTTCAAGATTCCGTATCATTTCATTCTTGTTCGTCTTGATGACGTAATGCGAATGGGGACTGAGCTCGATCTTATGACTTATATGTTGAATGCCTCCGAAGCAAGGTAAAACACGCAAGGGTTCTAGGTACGTCATCAACCAAAGGAGGTAAGTTTTTCTTTTAGTTTCTTTCTTTTAATTCTTTAATTTAGAACACCACAATCCACCACTTTTTTTTCACTCTTTTTCAGTTTCATTTGTACATATTACTTCTATTTTCTCCACCTTCTCAATCTACCACTTTCTTTCTAACTTGACTTTAACTTTTTTTTTCTCTTTTTCTTTACAAGAACTAAAAGAAGAATTTTAACCATCCTTTGTATCTTAAAAGAGAACTTACTAAAAAGCTTCTATCGCTAGTCCCTCCTTGTGGATCACGACTCGCATAGCTGATTGGTCGCTAATATTGCACATTTATTATCATATTCTCATACTTATTATAGAATAAACTCTACTTTTTCATAATTAAATGTTTAATTTATTTGCAGGTCCATTCCTAAAGGAGAGTGAAGAGAAATGAGCCCAAAAGCCCATCAAATTCTGAATTAAATTAGAATTAATTCGAACTCAGTAAATCATGGCAGATCAGGTTGGTCAGATCGGTTGAAAATCAGTTAGAATAAATCCTACAAATCGATCGGTTGAAGCCAAGGATCAAAGGCCATTTCGTCAAAATCCCGGACTTAAACTGCAAATCCAGCTGAAGATAAAGACAAATCGAGAAGCCGGGAGCACCACTAACAGGGTGTGGCCACCTGACCATACCCTGACGGCGGAAACGCGGCCAAAGCCGCATTTCGCGGCTTGGTTAGTGAGTTAGGGGGAGCGTTTGCTCCCCTATCTTCTCACACCTCTCCCCTCTGGGTTTTTGCCTATAAAAGGTAGGATTTTCACTGAAAATGGGACGACCATGCAGAGATAGGATTTAGTCCAATTTTTCATTCTTTGTAGTGTAGGTTTTTGTTTTTCTTCTCATGTAATTTTTAGTTTTAATTTATGTAAATTAGAGGAGATCAGAGTTTCATAGGAGAACGAGAACGAAGCTTGTGCTGAGAGTGACACCGGTGTAAGATTTCCTTCTTTTCTCTTATTGTTATAAAATCGAATCTGTAGTTCCCTTTTGTACTTTGTTTTTGTGTTCTTCTTCTTCTTCTTCTCTACTTTTCTTCTTTTGGTACAATTGTTATCCGAGTGAGTCTAAAAGCATCGAATGAGCCTTGCCTTTGCGAGTGCCACCGATAGCCCATGACGAGGGATTTTGAGTTTCATTCTGTATCACTTCATACTTGCAACGTCTTGATGATATAATGTGGAGGAAACGGGAATCAACTCTTATTGGCTATACGTTGATCGCCTTGCTTCAAGGTAACATCATTGCAAAAGATTCAAGGTAGGTATTTGGCCAAAAGAAGTAAATAATTTTTAGTTTCTTTTCTTTTAATCATTTAGTTTAGAACACCACAATCCACCAAATCTTTTATCACTCTTTTTCAATCTCATTTATACAAATCACTTCTCATTTTCCCACCTTCTCAATCTACCACTTTCTCCCTAACTCACTTTAACCTAATTTTTCTCTTTTTTCTTTTAAAGAACTAAAGAAGAACTTTAACCAAACTTTGTATCTTAAAAGAAGACTTACTAAAAAAGCTTCCATCGCTAGTCCCTCCTTGTGGATCACGACCCGCATAGCCACTTGCTATTGTGGTAGAATTGAGTAACTTGCACTCTTTATTTTAAAATTCTGAAATTCTGCATTTTGTGTGCATGTTCCAACTCAATCAAATTTTGGCGCCGTTGCCGGGGAGGGACGGTAAGTAATTCTCTTTAAACTTTACATTTTTTGTTAACTTTCTTCTTTGTTTTTTGCACAGATTTAAAAAGGAATTCTTGTTGCAGTGGACACATAAGTGGCCTTGGACCCTGCTCAAGAAAGCAGAGCCAAGAAGCCCTCAGATTTGCTACAGTCCTGTGGCAAACTGAGTGAACTACTAACCTGTATTTTCTGCAGGTTGGCTAAATTACGCAATTTAAATATCTGTAGCATTTATTTCCTTATTTGATTCACTGTATTTACTTTCTAACCTCAACAGTAAAATGATGATTGTAAATGCTAAAATGATTTAGACTTTGCATTTAGGTACGTGTCTATTTCATTACATTTTCTATTTATTATTGAAGAGTGCTGGAGCAAAGGTACGTGTGCATAACATCTAGTATAAGAACACTTTTGGATTGTTTACATTGCTTAAGTGTTGCTTTTCTTGTACACTGCACTAAATTGATCTAAGGGCTTGTCCGATAAACAAGATAAGGTGGGGAAGTCATTACCCTCCCTTAGCCCACAAATAATCTCCTCACTCACTAACCCAAGCCTAACTAAAAATGAGTAGACGTTGGCCTGGGACATCTCGGATCAATTAGGAGATTATCCTAAGGGGGAAAGGTGTTGGAATTTGACTCCTGCCAAATTAGTGTCTAAGAAGGGGATTAAGGGCCGAAAGCCCGAAGATTGGTGGTTACTTAATTAAGGAATGTCTTTGACGGATAACCTTCCACCAATCTTGCCCTGACCTGGCTGATTAGCTTGTAGTCAAAGTCTACATTATACCTCCTATGGACAGTCTAACCAGTTAGGAGTCGTCGAGGTCAAAGGTCTACCCTAACTTAGGTTAGAATTTTTTCTTTTTTGTTTGCTTATTTGTTTATTTTTTCTTTATTTATGTTTTATTGTGTGATATGGCTTATAATAACAATTTTTTCAATTTTAATGGTAATCCATATTACAAACCAACCTCTTTTTCGGATATTACCAACCCGGCATATCATAACTTTAACCAACCTAGTGTGCCGGATTGGTCTTATCTGAATCAATATAACCCATGCCCCCAATCTTATGACCATAATTTCCAGAATAATTTTAACTCTTCACAGAGTCAGTGGGGATTCACCTCCCCCGAGTCCAATTTTCAACCAACTTGCCCTCCTTATCCACCTTGTCTACAATATTTTCAAGATTCATACTCAGTTCCACCAGTCCAAAATAGAAAACCATCAATTTTGGAAATGAGTATGCGTGAGTCCAAACAAAAATCACAAAATCTGATGAACTCACAATTTCACCACCAATTCCAAGACAACATTTCATCTTTTCAACAAAACGATGAACCAATCAACTATGAAAAGATGCTTGAAGCCATGACTCAGGCTCAAAATGCTTGTAATCATGACATAGATATGATGGTCCAAAGTCTACGTTCTCACCGTTTGGCCAGTTCTGATGTTCTAACTATTCTGTTAGAGCCGAAGAGTCATTTTGTTTTGGAAAATAAGGTTCCATTTCAGAACAATCATTTGAACTTGCCCAAACTCCAAAATTTGAAAATGACATTGACAGTTTGGCAAGTTATCCCTTTCCTGAAATTGAACTTGAGAATGAATATGATCATGAACCTCAACCTAGTGATTCAATTCTACTTCCTGATTCAATTATGACTCCAGTGTCTTCACCTGATTTCAATCTTTTTCCTGAGTCAACATTGGATCCTGTGCCAATTCATAATGAAATTGAATCGCCCATCTTTGATAATCATTTTATTGAACTTGACCAATTTCATACTTTTGAAAGTCCCATTGACAAATTGGCAAGTTCTCATTTTTATGAAATTGAACTCAATGAGAAATGTGACCTAGATTCTCCAATTTGTGATCCAGTTCAAATTCCCGAATCAATATTGACTCCTGTTTTGTTACCCGATGTGAGTAATATTTTAGAGTCAGTTTTGATTCTCACACCTGTCATTCTTGAACTTGAATCACCAATTTTAAGTCACATTCCATTGTGAGAAAATGAATGTGGACTTGAGTTTCAACTTCTTGATTTGGACCCACTTCCTGAACCAATCTCGACTACTGAACCTTTACTTGACTTAAGTCACTTTCCTGAGTCGGTATTAGTTCCCGTACTTCCTATGTCCAAGTCAATCATTCTATCTTTTCACACTCCATTTTGGGACAAGGCAGTTGACAAATTTGACTCCGAAATTATTATGGAATTTGAAAATTAGATGGGGTTAAAATTTTAATTAAAATCCTTCATGGATACATCATTTTAATGGGTTATATTAGAGAGATTTTTGGTGGGTTCCTCCGAACTCCTTACAAAGTCGATTGGGCCGCATTTCGTGGACCAATCAGACCACCACCGGAACCACCACCTTAAGATAGTATTTTCCTTCCCTGTCTTCTTTTCATGCATTTATGCATTAATTCATACATTGAGGACAATGCATGAGATAGGTGTGGGGGAGGGTTCTAACATAACTTAGGTTTTTCTTTTTATTAAAAAAAATTTAACATTTTCTTTACTTTTAAAAACTTTTTGAAAATAGAAACAATATTTTGACATATTTTTTGTAAGAAATTAAGTCAATTTTAAGGAATAGGAAAATCAAAATTAGTATTTCTTAAACTTGGTCAAAATAAGATTATTTGTTTGATTTTTAGAGTTAGGAAGATAATTTGTCAAAGTAATTTAGTTTTGATATTTACCTTAATGAAATATGCACACTTCATACACTTACACACTTAGGGTTCAAAAAATGAAGATTCTTGTGCCTTATAAAAAAAGAAAAAAATATATCTATGAAAGATGAACAAATCTAATTAATGATTAGCTAGGTGCTTTGGCCTAAGTAAGCCTTAGTATTTGTGTGAAAGATGATTAGATAAGTTTGAGAAAAAAAAATATATAAAAATCCTCTGATTAAGCGGGGTATTTGTGCCTAATAAAGCATAAGTATTCACGTTTAAAAGGGGTTCATATAATAAAATCCTTAGTTTTGTGGCCCTATTTGCTCGAGTCCTTAAGTCCTTGGGGTGTTTTCTCACCCGGTGCCCTAAGACCGTTTGGTTTGGGAGTCATCGATTAAAGGCTCGTTATATGGGCAGATTAGAAAGCCTAATAGAACTAAGGAATAATACCACCAAAAAATATATATATATAAATAAGGCATAAGAGTTAAAGTTAAAGAACCCTTAGTCAAAATTTTCATGGTTACAAGATGCATATGACTCAGGGTAAAGTAATAGACTAGATGAGAAGTACAATTTGACTCCTTACTTTGATTGATAACAAATTTTTGAATAGAAACTAAGTTTAGGAATGAAAAATTCAGTTTTCCTATAACTTATAGATTTGTTAAATCTTACAATTATATTTCAAATATTTTTCTCTTTCAAAATGCTTTTCGAAAATACTAACTCTTTGTTTTTCTTTCTTTATGGATTTTGTGGGTGTAATCCACTGAAAATCCTCACGAGACAAAACTCGTCCTCTAGGGATAACTTAGAGGTTTAATGGCTTGTTGCACATGCTCAGTGCAATCGCGTGACCTGCGAAAGTGGTGTAATAATCCTTAGTATAGTTTAGTTGTTTTGCTCGAGGACGAGCAAAAGATAGGTATGGGGGTGTGATTGGTAGCTAATATTGCACATTGATTATCATATTCTAATACTTATTATAGAATAAACTCTGCTTTTTCCTAATTAAATGTTTAATTTATTCGCAGGCCCATTCCTAAAGGAGAGTGAAGAGAAATGAACCCAAAAACCCATCAAATTCTGAATTAAATCAGACTTAATTCGAACTCAGTAAATCAGGGCAGATCAGGTTGGTTCAGATCGGTTGAAAATCAGTTAGAACAAATCCCTACAAATCGATCAGTTGAAGCCATGGACAAAGGCCATTTCGTCAAAATCCCAGACATAAACTGCAAATCCAGCTGAAGATAAAGACAAATCGAGAAGCCGGGGAGCACCACCAACAGGGTGTGGCCACTTGGCCACACCTTGGCTACAGAAACGCGGCCAAATCCGCGTTTCCACGGCTTGGTTAGTGAGCTAGGGGGAGCGTTTGCTCCCACTATCTTCTCACACCTCTCCCCTCTGGGTTTTTGCCTATAAAAGGCAGGATTTTCACTGAAAATGGGATGACCATGCAGAGATAGATTTAGTCCAGTTTTTCATTCTTTGTAGTGTAGGTTTTTATTTTTCTTTTCATGTAATTTTTAGTTTTAATTTATGTAAATTAGAGGAGATTAGAATCTCATAGGAGAACGAGAACGAAGCTTGTGCTGAGAGTGACACCGGTGTAAGATTTTCTTCTTTTCTCTTATTGTTATAAAATCGAATCTGTAGTTCCCTTTTGTACTTTGTTTTTGTGTTCTTCTTCTTCTTCTCTATTTTTCTTCTTTTGGTACAATTGTTATCCGAGTGAGTCTAAAAGCATCGAAAGAGCCTTGCCTTTGCGAGTGCCACCGATAGCAAATGACGATGGATTTTGAGTTTCATTCTGTATCACTTCATACTTGCAATGTCTTGATGATATAATGTGGAGGAAACAAGAATCAACTCTTATGGGCTATACGTTGATCGCCTCGCTTCAAGGTAACATCATTGCAAAAGATTCAAGGTAGGTATTTGGCCAAAAGAAGTAAGTAATTTTTAGTTTCTTTTCTTTTAATCATTTAGTTTAGAACACCACAATCCACCAAATCTTTTATCACTCTTTTTCAATCTCATTTATACAAATCACTTCTCATTTTCCCACCTTCTCAATCTACCACTTTCTCCCTAACTCACTTTAACCTAATTTTTCTCTTTTTTCTTTTAAAGAATTAAAGAAGAACTTTAACCAAACTTTGTATCTTAAAAGAAGACTTACTAAAAAAGCTTCCATCGCTAGTCCCTCCTTGTGGATCATGACCCGCATAGCCACTTACTATTGCGGTAGAATTGAGTAACTTGCACTCTTTATTTTAAAGTTCTGAAATTCTGTATTTTATGTGCATGTTCCAACTCAATCAATAGCCACTTGCTATTGCGGTAGAATTGAGTAACTTGCACGTTTCATTCTAAGTTCTGAAATTCTGTATTTTGTGTGCAGGTTCTAGCTTAATCAAAATGCCAATGCAATAAATAAGGGGAAGAAATGATATCACCGTCTCTGCCGACTCGGGTTAGCCGAAGTGCTGGGGCCGGCCGAGCGTGAACGCCGAAGCGTCTCCTCAATACGTGCCAGGTGGGTATGTTGTTCATCCATTTGACGCCTGAGTGAAATCTGGCCTTTAAAATTCTTTTTCATGCCCTTCCAAATGGATGACATGAATGCAGTGGAATTGATGGAGGCGGTTGCCGCCAGAACTCAGGGACATCCTCTTCTTCCATCTGGTCCTCTGAGGAGGACTCAGCTGGGACGTCCTCGCCTAGGACGGTAGGTGTCCAGAGCGAATGCAGACAACTGTTATAGGCATTGGTGATACGCTTGGGGGAAACGAAGACTCGGTCATACTCAGCAAAGTCTCAGCGGGTAGAAAGTTTCTGCATAAACGAGTCACTAAGATAGGCAAAGAATACTTGGCTTCCCTAGTCCGTTGAGAGTTGGCCAACAATTGTTGCAGAAGAATGGTGTTTAGGCAGACAGTATGTTGCCTCGTCATGAGGCGTGGATAATCTGTAAGGCAAGTCTGTTAAACGAGGTAGTGTGGTCTATGCCTAAGATTTTTCTTTGAATCTAACGACCAACACAATGGATGTTTCTGAAGGTGGTGTTTGCCCAAGACCGCGATCTTGCTCAGTGCACCGTACACCCATCAAAGTCATATACTCATGTAAAGGAAGGGGGCAATGTGCTGAGGAGGGGAAGGCACCTGGGTGACCTCCTCTATAGCCTTAATGGTGAGCAACAGGTTCCCGTGGTCTAGGCGGACAGTGAATTGATTAAGGGCGTGATTAATGGAAGCAGTATCTATCCCTAAATAAAAACTCCTCACCAAGTCTGGGCAATAAAAGGCGTCACCATCAGAATTATCATATACTAATCCATACCACGTCTCTCATGAATCCTATCTAAGAAAATAGTCCCATACCCCTGAACATCACTTAATAGGCGAGAAAAATCTTTCTCAGGAAATATAGTGGGAGCCATAATCTAGATCTGAAAAAATTGAGAGATAGGGTAAAGAAGTTGCAAACCTCCCCCGAAAACCGTGAGGAAAAACCAACAAAAAAATTGCCTGGAGTCAATTCAGACTGAGAATCCCAGATCCGGAAAAGAAATTGAGGAGAACAAAGGACGTAGGCCGTGCGGAGACCTGGTGGCGCGGCCAACTCCAATAGATGGCCGCATTTTCGCGGCTAGGAATGGTCGGGCGCGGCTTTCTGGTGGAGGGAGAGGAGAAGTTTGGGGGAGGAGGTTGGCGCCTGGGGATCTTCTTTAGATCTAGAAAAAGTATGGGTTTAGAGAAGAGAAGAGGGTATAAATAGATACCAAAAGTTTGAAATTCCAATCTTACCCCTAGGTCACAAAGGTAATTACAAGTTTACCAAGGGTAAGGTTATTGCAAAGATCTCCTCCTCTTTGTAGCTAAATATAAATGAACCTCTTGTTATTTATATACAATTTTTATATATATATTTTTTATTATTATTATTTTTTTTATTTGTATGTGTATTGGCAGACAGTCAAGTATACACTGGGTTGCAAAGACGTAGGATAACTGAAGCTTGAGACTCTAGCTCAGTAGTCAGAAATGGCTTCAATCTTTGCCCGTTCACCTTGAATTCCTGATTACTGTTGGAATCGAAAATTTTCACAGGACAGTGTGAAAAAATAGTGCACACAATGAAGGGTCCGGACCAACGAGTTTTTAGCTTTCCCGGGAAAATGGGAAGCCTAGAATTGTATAGTAGAACCTTGTCTCCCGGAGCAAAATTTTTCCAGTTAATGATCTGGTCATGAAAAATATTAGTTATGCTTTTAGTGATCCGTGCGTTTTCGTAGGCCTCATTCCATATCTCCTCTAACTCTGAGATCTGTAATTTTCTCAATTCATCGGCTTTAGTCAGATCAAAATTCAGTTGCTTAATAGCTCACAAAGTTCGGTGTTCTAACTTAACAGGCAGATGACAGGCTTTTCCAAAGATAATTCTATAAGGAAACATCCCCAGGACGGTCTTAAAAGCAGTTCTGTAAGCCCATAACACATCATTAAGCTTGACCGACCATTCTTTTTGATTTTGTCCCACCGTCTTTTCCAAAATGAGCTAGATTTGACGATTAGTCACTTCAATTTGCCCATTTGTTTGAGGATGATACGGAGTGGATAACTTGTGATTGATAGAGTATTTCCGCATTAGAGCTTCAAAACTCTATTGCAGAAATGTGACCCATTATCACTAATTATAGCGCGGGGTGTACCAAAATAGGAGAAGATGTTTTCCTTGAGAAATTTGACAACCACTTTGTTATCATTGGTCTTAGTTGGCACAGCTTCTACCCATTTAGAACGTAATCTACAACAACCAAAATGAACTGGTTGCCGAAGGAAGTAGGGAATGGTCCCATGAATTCGATACCCCAAACATCAAAAATTTCAACTTCAAGGATAGGGTTCAGGGGCATCATGTCCCTTTTTGAAATTTTCTCAAACTTCTGACAATTTGCACATGTCTTACAAAAGTGGAATGAGTCTTTGAACAAAGTGGGCCAGTAGAACCCACTTTATAGAACTTTCTCTGTGATTGTAAAAATCAAAGAACAATCAAAGAGTTAAGAAATTACCGTGTAGCTTGTGGCTAACGGGTCGTGTCCACGAGGAGGAATGCGATGAAAGCTTTTCGATGATTCGTTTAATAACAAAGAATTGTGTTCGTTTTTTAATGGAAAAGAGAACGGAAAGAAGGAGATGATTAAAAGAGAAATTGCAACTTTAGCGAGGCTTTGGAGAAGGTGATTTGAAAAGCTCAAAAATTGTTTTGTTGATTATAATAAGGAAGAAAATCTGGGCTCACTATCTCACTACTCAAAAGTTTATTCTTCTATTGAAATCTTAAGTGTCTCAAATTGATCATAGGCAAAACTTAAAGTTGATTTTAGAAAGTTTGAAGTAAACACATAAGATGGTTGGTAGAGTTTACTCTTTTCTTTGAAAAATCATTTCGAATCAAATGATAAATCATCAAGCGCGAAGAAGTAAGTATGAAGTAAAAATAGTTCAAGAAACGTTCATGAAAGAAATAAGAGTTTAAAAATCCAAACCCATCCTCATGTGCCTTAAAGAACACTTTCAAGAAGAAAGGCTTTAAGTAAGGCATGCAAATGATTCATTGGGTCTTTTTTCATTAAAACCAGAAGAGAAGAAAAACTAGAGAGAGGTATAATAGTGAGCCCAGAAAACTGATTTAGCTACTTATTGAAAACCAAGAAGAAGGCAAGTAAATAACACAAGACATGCGTAAATATGTGGAAGAAAAAGCAGCTCGATTCTTGTATTGATGTCACTTCAATCTTCAAGTACAAGCACTCAATTCCTCTCTCTCACAAGTATTTGTACTGAACTACAAATTGAAAATAAAAATACAACTTTTGTACTATCTAACAAAGAGCCTAAATCCTTAGAAAATAAGTAAAAATTCTAATCCTAGTATTCGCTCCTTTTTCAGTACAACACCCAAGCTTTTATAGGCAAAAACCCATAGGGCAGGGAGTGAGGAGATAAGGGGAGCAAACACTCCCTTTATCTCCACCAACAAGTCGCGGATCCGCGGCCTGGATGTGGCCACTTGGCCACATCCAGGTGGAGGGATGGTTGGCGTGGCTTTGTTCTTCCTTTTGTCTTGTTGGATTTGCTGTTTTTGCTCCCTGATTTGACGAAACGATCTTTGATTTGTTAGCTTCAACCGCTTGATTTGGGAGGATTCATTTCAACCGGTTTTCAACCTCTCTGATATGCCAAGATTTGTCCTGATTCCCTGGTTTCGAATTTATTCTGAATTAAATGGGCTTTTGGGCTCGTTTCACTGGCCTATCCTTTAGCAATGGGCCTGCATTTTATAAAGAACAATAGGACTTATTAATATGATTTATTTAGATAACAAGCATGAAAATGTGACAAAATGTATGCAATATATGTGACCGATCACACCCCCACCTTATCTTTTCTCGCCCTCGAGGAAAATATCAAAACTAATCTTAATCAATTATTAGACCACTTTCGCTGGTCACTCGATTGCACTAAGCATGTGCAATAAGCCGTTAAACCTCTAGGTTACCCCTAGAGGACGAGTTTTGTCTCGTGAGGGTTTTCAGTGGATTGCACCCACAAAATCCATAAAGAAAGAAAAAAATGTTAGTGTTTTTGAAAAGCATTTTGAAAAGAGAAAATATTTGAAGTATATTTGTGAGAGTTTAAGTAATCTATAAGTTATAGGAATATCAAAATTTTCATTCATAAACTTAGTCTCTATTCAACAACATGTTATCAATCAAGGTAAGGAGTCAAATTGTTTTTCTCATCTAGTCTATTAATTTACCCTAAGTCGTATGCACCCTCGTGTCTGTGAAATTGACTAAGGGTTCTTTAACATTAACTCCTATGCCTTATTTATATTTATTCTTGGTGGAATTTATTCCTTAATTTCATTAGGCTTTCTAATCTGCCCATGTAACGAGCCTTTAGTCGGTGACACCCAAACCGGACAGTTTTAGGGCACCAGGTGAGAAAACACCCCTAAGGACATAAACACTCGAGCAGACAAGGCCACGAAATCAAGGTTTTTATTTATAAGATGTACCCCTTTTAGGCGTGAATACTCATGCTTCATGAGGCATAAATACCCAGCTTAATTAGAGGATTTATATATATATATTTCAAACTTATCTAATTATCTTTTGCATAAATACCAAGGCTTGCTTAGGCCAAAGCACCTAGCTAATCAATAAATAGATTTGTTTATATTTTTTTATTTTTTTCATAATATTTTTTTTATAAGGCATAAGAGTCTCTGTTTTTAAACCCTAAGTGTGTAAGTGTATTTAGTGTGCATATTCCATCAAGATAAATATCAAGACTAAATTATTTTCACAATTTTCTTCCAACCCTAAACATCAAACAAGTTATCTTATTTTGACCAAGTATAAGAAATCCTAATTATGATTTTCCTATTCCTTAAAATTGACTTAATTTCTTACAAAAATATATCAAAATATTGTTCTTACCTTTCAAAAAGTTTTTTTTAATATATATATACATTTTTTTTTATATTAGTCATGTTAGAGCCCTCCCCCACACTTATCTCATGCATTGTCCCCAATGTATGAAAGAAATGTATACATGCATGAAATGAAATGTAAAAGAGGTTCATATATTATATAGGAATATGTACAACATCAAGTTTCTCCCACACTAGGTCTTTTTCGGTCTTATCCCTCTAGCTCTCTTCCCGTCATTCCAATGGGTCCTCTTTATAGGGCATAGTGCGGAGGCCAATTGTTTTATCATTTTAGCTTCCTTCCTCCCCGTCTCACCTTCTTTAGATGTTTCTTCCTCATATTGCTACAATCATTATTCAAAAATTTATCACCACCACACTTCTCAGTTGGAACTTCTTCATTATGAATGCCTAGGAATTCTAACTCAGTTCCATAGATCTCCTCAAAACTTAGGTCAATACTTTCCCCTGGAAATGTATAATTAACCAAATGATCCCTAGTTGGTTCATCCAAACACATGAGTTCTTCTTCGAAAAGGTTTTCAAAGAGTATGTCAATTGGAGGTTCTTGAATTATATTCTCATGCGATACATTACTGGTCGGCTCATCGAAAGTGAAGATATTCAAATCAAATTTCCCCTTTTTAAGGGTACTCTAACATTAGGATCTTCGACATATGCCTTCTCATCAAGATAATCGCATTCATTTTTAAATAATTCATTAAGAAACAGCGACTCATCTTCTATATCTTCACTTTCTTCATCACAATTATTTTAAACAAAATTTACCTCAAATGTTTTATCTCTTATCTTACGAGGTTATTTTTCAAGGTTGAAGACATTGACTTCTCTAGTCATGTCCCCAAAAGTTAACCTCATGGACCCATTCCTACAATTGATGATGGCATTGGCAGTAGCACGAATGGTCGCCCTAGGATAACAGGAGTTTGAGCCCTATGATTGGAGTTGGACACAGGTTGTGTCTCTAGAACTATGAAATCGACAGGGTAAATAAACTCCCCGACCCGGATAAGAACATCATTAATCTCTCCTTTTGGGACTTTTACTGAACGGTCAGCCAGTTGGATAGTGACTCGGGTTGGACTAAATCGCCCAACCGACTTGTTGATAAACTGAGAATGGAAGCAAGTTGATACTTGCCCCCAAGTCAAGAAGTGCACGACTAATCTCGGCTTGTCCTATTGTGCAGGCAATGGTTGGACTACCTGGATCCTTTGTACTTAACAGGGATCGGACCCGATAGTATCTCACTAATGTTAGTGGCTAAGAAGACCTTTTTAGGCACATTAGTCTTTCTCTTCTTGGTGCACATGTCCTTAAGAAACTTAGCATAAGATGGAACTTGTTGGATGGCATCAAGAAGTGGCACATTTATCTTCACTTGATTAAAGATCTCAATTATCTTATCTATGTGTGGATTTTGCTTGTTTTTTAGCCTATTAGGAAATTGTGCTATAGGCTGGTGCACATCACTGGTTGACTTATCTTTTTCAGATTCATCAAATTTAGGAGGAGTGGGATTAGATGAGGTGGATGCTGAAGTGTGATTGTGCTGACTAGGATTAGGTGGTGTTGACACTTGGTTATCAACTTTCTTTCCCGACCTCAATGTATGAATAGCTTTACATTGATTCAATGATTGATCCTCAACTAAATGAGCTTGTTGTGAATTCCTCGTATTCATAATTGGTTGACTGGGCAAGGTACCCTTTTGCCTCTCATGTTGTGGATTAGCTAACTGGCTCATTTGACCCTCTAGCCTCTGTATTGTTTGCATGAGAGAATCTTGGTTCTTCATGTACCTTTCCATGTTTCTCTCAAAATCAGTCATTCTCCTTTCGAGTTGAGGATTCTGGAAGGAAGATGGTGGAGCTTGGTTGGGAAAATTTTGTTGATAATTTGAAAAATTGTTGGGAGAATTGTGAGGGTGATTGGAAAAGTTGGGTTGATGATTAGAAGAATTATTGGAATGATGGAAGTGGCTTACATGGTTTGACCGTTGGTGGTCATTATTTTGTTGGCTCCATGAGAAATTGGGGTGATTTCTCCATCTAAGATTATACGTTGGAGCGTAAGGATCATTGTTTGGCCTTGAGAAGGCCGTATTCATCGGTTCAGGAAAGTGTTGGTGAGCTTAAAATACAGGACACTCCTCAAACACATAATTCATAGCCTGACAGTAAGTACAACCCGGAGTTGAAAATTGGTTTAGGCTGACTTGATTGACTGGACTTAGTTCCTTAGTTTCTAGAGCTTCCAGTCTTCTCGCTAGGTTAGCTAACTTAGCCTCGTTAGCTATGGACGATTCAATCGAATGAAAACCTCCTTTTGAAGAGATAGAGTTTGGATTTCTAGAACTTTCACTAGTAGGTTCCCATTGGATGGTCTTTTCAGCTTGATTCTCATATAAATCCCATCCTTCATGCTCATCCTTCTACAAGAATCCCCTTGGCACAAGCTTTCTAAGAGGGTCTTAGTCGAGTAGTCTAAACCGTCATAAAGAATTTGACATTGTCGCCATTTCTCTATTCCATGATGAGGACATTGGACAAGGAGGTCTTTGAAGTGTTCAAAGTACCTTCAAAACGGTTCACTAGGTTCTTGCTTGAACTGCATGATGTTTTTCCTAACGAGAGCAGTCTTGTAGATTGTATAGAATTTCTTCAAGAAGACCTTGATGAAACCATCCCAAGATGTGATAGAGCCGGCCGCTAAGCTGTAGAGCCATTTTTTGGCTAGGTCTTAGGAGCAAATGGGACAAATCTCAACCTAATAGCATCATCTGCAAGGTGTGAGATTTTCATCATTAAACATACTTCCTCAAATTCTCTTATCAAGAAATAAGCATCTTTGGACTCTAAGCCATGGAACTTAGGGAGTATATTGATGAACTGTGGCTTAAGCTCAAAGTTGTGTTCACCAACCGATGGAAGTTGGATGCAGGATGGAAGTGATGTTCTAATGGTATAAAACCTAGCCTGCAAAGATGTTGGTCGATCCATAACCGAATCTGGTCTTGTTTCGAACTTGGGTGGTGATGTGTTTCTAGTTAACCTAGATGAATTAGGGTCTCTTGACCACACTTGCATACACAAACACAATCACAAACAAGTTCACCAATAGTCAAGAAAGAAAACAACCAAGCCTAGTCTATGGTAACCTTGACCTAGACAACTTCTAACTGGTTGATTGTCCACAGGAGGTATAATGTAGACTTTGACCACAAGCTAATCAGCCAGGTCAGGGCAAGATTGTTGGAGGTTATCCATCAAAGACGTTCCTTAATTAAGTAACCACCAACCTTCGGACTTTCGGCCCTTAATCCCTTTCCTAGACACTGATTTGGCAGGAGTCAAATTCCGACACTTTTCCCCATTAGGATAATCTCCTAATGAGTTCGAGATGTCCCTAAGGCCAACGTCTATTAGATTTTACTTAGGCTTAGGTTGTGCGTGCTTGGAGATTGTTTGTGGGCTAAGGAAAGGTAATGACTTCCCCACCTTATCTTGACTTGAATTTTGCCCTTAGAATTGATTTGTACAAAGTGTGCAAGATATAGAAAAGTAGCATTTAAAAGCAAATATCACCCAAGAATGTTTCCTAAACTATATGCTATGCATACATACCTCGTCTCCAGCTATCTTCAACAGTAATTGTAAAATAAACGTAATTAGACAAATGCCTAGAATGCAAGTCTAAAAGTTTTTAAGCAATTAACAATCACTCAAATTACTGTTGGATTAAAATAAGGATAGCAGAAATAGCAAGAATATAGCATACAAAAACTTAATTTTTTTGCGAGCAATATGTCCTGCAAAAAAGAATTTTAGTAGTCCAATGAAATTTTAAACTTTTGCAACGCAATTTCTTGAAATTCTGTTTCCTACTTTCGAGAGTAGGAGCACAGAATTTGTAAGTCTTCTCTTGCAAAGGTTGAATGCTAGATCTGAATCTTCAAGTCCCTGAAATAACACACCAAACTTGTTAAAAAATAAATACACCGTTCCCTCCCCGGCAAGGGCGCCAAAAATTGATTGTAAAAATCAAAGAACAATCAAAGAGTTAAGAAATTACTGTGTAGCTTGTGGCTAACGGGTCGTGTCCACGAGGAGGAATGCGATGAAAGCTTTTCGGTGATTCGTTTAATAACAAAGACTTGTGTTCATTTTTTAATGGAAAAGAGAATGGAAAGAAGGAGATGATTAAAAGAGAAATTGCAACTTTAGCGAGGCTTTGGAGAAGGTGATTTGAAAAGCTCGAAAATTGTTTTGTTGATTAGAATAAGGAAGAAAATCTGGGCTCACTATCTCACTACTCAAAAGTTTATTCTTCAACTGAAATCCTAAGTGCCTCAAATTGATCATAGGCAAAACTTAAAGTTGATTTTAGAAAGTTTGAAGTAAAGCACATAAGATGGTTGGAAGAGTTCACTCTTTTCTTTGAAAAATCGTTTCGAATCGAATGTTAAATCATCAAGCGCGAAGAAGCAAGTATGAAGTAAAAACAGTTCAAGAAACGTTCATGAAAGAAGTAAGAGTTTAAAAATCCAAACACATCCTCATGTGCCTTCAAGAACACTTTCAAGAAGAAAGGCTTTAAGTAAGGCATGCAAATGATTCATTGGGTCATTTTTCATTAAAACAAGAAGAGAAGAAGAACTAGAGAGAGGTACAATAGTGAGCCCAGAAAACTGATTTAGCTACTCATTGAAAACTAAGAAGAAGGTAAGTAAATAACACAAGACATACCGTAAATGTGTGGAAGAAAAAGCAGCTCGATTCTTGTATTGATGTCACTTCAATCTTCAAGTATAAGCACTCAATTCCTCTCTCTCACAAGTATTTGTATTGAACTACAAATTGAAAAACAAGAATACAACTTTTGTACTATCTAACAAAGAGCTTAAATCCTTAGAAAATAAGTAAAAATTCTAATCCTAGTCTTCGCTCCTTTTTCAGTACAAAACCTAAGCTTTTATAGGCAAAAATCCATAGGGCAGGGAGTGAGGAGATAAGAGGAGCAAACGCTCCCCTTATCTCCACCAACAAGCCGCGGATCTGCGGCTTGGGCCACGGATCCGCGTCCTGGATGTGGCCACATCCAAGTGGAGGGATGGTTGGCGTGGCTTTGTTCTTCCTTTTGTCTTGTTGGATTTGTTGTTTCAGCTCCCTGATTTGACGAAACGATCTTTGATTTGTTGGCTTCAACCGCTTGATTTGGGAGGATTCATTTCAACCGGTTTTCAACCTCTCTGATATGCCAAGATTTGCCCTGATTCCCTGGTTTCGAATTTATTCTGAATTAAATGGGCTTTTGGGCTCGTTTCTCTGGCCTATCCTTTAGCAATGGGCCCGCATTTTATAAAGAACAATAGGACTTATTAATATGATTTATTTAGATAACAAGCATGGAAATATGACAATATGTATGCAATATATGTGACCGATCACTTTGCAATCTTGCGGGGACCGAAGTGTCCGCCGCATGCAAGTTCATGGAAAAAGCTTAGCACGCTCCTCTGTTCTTCCTCTGGTATGCATCGTCGAATAATTTGATCGGGACAATACTTGAAAAGATACGGCTCTTCCCAGAAGAAGTACCGTACTTGGGCAAAGAAATGACAGTGGTCTTGCTTTGTCCAGTCAGCGGGTAATTATCTAGTGGCCAGGTAATTGACTATGTCCACATACCAGGGTTCCTTGAAAATGGCCAGGATGTGCTCGTCTGGGAAATCCTCATTGATCGGAGCTGGTATGATAGGTGCGTTCGGAATTCATGACAGATAATTAGCGACCACATTTTCTATACCTCGTTTATCCCAGATTTTCAAGTCAAATTCTTGAAGTAAAAGGATCCACCGAATCAATCGGGCTTTTGCTTCCTTCTTGGTCATGAGGTATTTAAGTACCGAGTGATCCGTAAAAATCACCGTCTTCGAGCCTAACAAGTATGGTCGGAACTTTTCTAATATAAAGACAACAGCCAAGAATTCCTTCTCGATCATTGTATAATTCTGTTAGGCGTCATTCAAGGTCCTACTCGAATAGTAAATCACGTGCTGCCTATTATCGATGCGCTGTCCTAGAACAACACTAATAGCAAAATCAGAGGCATCGCACATGATTTCAAACGATTGGGTCCAATTAGAAGCAGAAATAATAGGCGCAGAAATAAGTTCTTCCTTCAGCTTTCCCCATGAGTTGAAACATTCATCGTTAAAATCAAAGGGCACGTCCTTAGCGAGTAGGTTGGTTAAGGGCCTAGCTATTTTGTTAAAATCCTTAATGAACCATCGGTAGAACCCAGCATGCCCTAGAAAGGATCAATATCCTTGATGCTTTTGGGTGGTGGAAGCTTAGCAATCACTTCTACTTTAGCCTTGTCCACTTCAATGCCTCTCCTAGAAATCTCATGGCCTAAGACGATCTCCTGTCTCACCATAAAGTGACATTTCTCCAAGTTTAGAGTTAGATTCTTCTCCTTGCATCTCTGTAGAAGTAACTCTAGGTGATGAAGACACTGGTCAAATGAATCTCCATAGATGGAGAAGTCATCCATGAAAATCTCAAGAAAACGTTCTACCATGTCGGATAACAAACTGAGCATGCACCGTTAGAATGTTGCAGGAGCATTGCATAATCCAAAGGGCATGTGCCGATAAGCAAAGGTTCCGAACGGGCAGGTGAACGTTGTCTTTTCCTAATCTTCTGCAGCAATGGGGATTTGATTGTATCCCGAGTACCCATCTAGGAAGCAATAGTACTCATGTCCAGCCAAACGCTTAAGTATTTGGTCAATGAAGGGTAGCGGGAAGTGGTCCTTACGGGTGGCTGCATTAAACTTTCTATAGTCGATACAGACACGCACCTTTGTAGGCAGTCTTATCTGTACCAACTCTTTGAAAACACCTAGAAGGGGGGTGAATAGGTGTAAATGCTAATCTAACAATCTTTTTAAAACAAGTATGAATAAATGATGCAACGATCACTCAAAACAAGACTAAGAGCCGAATACCCGGTGAAGGGCTCTGAACTCCTTCCTCGTGATTCCTCTAGATATGAGTTTGAGGTGCGTATTGCAATCTTGTTGTATGAGTAATGATCGACAATGTAGCAAGAAATGAATTTGAAGCAATAATGAAATGCACACAAGATATATCACAAGGTATGAAAGAATAGCAATATCACAAGCAAGAAAGTAAGAGCAATAGAGAGTAAAGAGAAAATCAATCGCAAACACAAAGTATTTGTTTCGAGGTTCGAGCCACCGCTCTACTCCCCGCCTTCACCGCCGTGAAGGGTTTCCACTATCCACCGAGGACTTTACAAGGTCTACCGAAGACCGGAGTACCGAACTCTACCACTTACAAACCTCTACCGAAGAGGTATCTCAATAAGAACAAGAAGAAGGAACAAGTAGCCAAGTGATCACCAAAAGCATCACAAACTTACAAACTTTCTCTTTACAACTTCCTTATAGAATGAGAATGGGATTTTTGGCTCTATAAGTGTAGTGAGAAAAACAAACTCGGTTGTAAATGAAACTTGCTTGAGAACACAACTGAAAAACAATAGCCAAGAATGCAAGAGAGAATTAAGAGCTTTGAAAATTTTCTTTCTTTTGAAAACTTGTAAACTAGGGATTTTTCTTGATGTTTTTGCAAGAGACCTATCTCCTCTATTTATAGGGAGAGGAAGGTATTAAAACACATTTAATTTAAGCTTATTTGATCAGAAAATAATCCACAATACTCAGAAAAAGTCTGCCACAAAAATAGTGTAAAAACAGATTTCAGATTTTCACCAAAGAGGAAAGAGCCGTTGGCAGCTGGCAGGCTTGGCGGTCGACCGGCCCGATCGGCCGTCCGCCATGCTGGCATATAGCCGTTGAGCTCGGGTCGACCGGCATATAGAAGGAAACACAGTTTTGTATAGGCGGTCGACCGGTCGGCCGACCGACAAAAATAGAGAGAAGAAGTTTTCGGTCGGTCGACCGGTCGGCCGACCGACAGAGGTGCACGAGCGTGCACGTCCTGGACACAGGATCCAGTCGACCGGTCCGGTCGGCCGGTCCAGCCTGACATAGAAAAACTGAGAGGAAATTTTGGACTTGGAAAAATTTGTAAAATATTTTTGTAGGTATATGTAGCTAAGTATCAAGCTGAAAAGATAGTTATACATAGAGTAAACAAGATATAAAATTTGTAAGGATTTTGAATCATGTATAAGAATCAAGGCATGAACTTAAAAACAAATACCAAGAACAAAACTTGTATTTTAAAAATGTGTGTATGTCCTAGAGCCAATATTCTACAACCTCAAACTTTAACAAACTATATATTACATTGGTTCTAAATGACTACAAGATCTTCAAGTGGGCTTCTCCATATGATTTTGAAGGCTTGATACTTGAGCCCGAAATGAGGTGACTTGAGTCAAAACCACCTTCCTTTAGGGAAGAATGCTCCTAAAATCATTAGAACCCTGAAACACACTGAAACAACAAACATGATTAGTACAAATAACTATATATGTTTTGTGATCATCAAAACACACTAAAACGGGTGATTGTAACCTTGGGCCAACAAACTCTCCCTTTTTGAGATGACAAAACATATAGTTATTTTAAACATGGGAAAGGAGCTTGGAAGCTTCCCCTCAAATTATGCTATGTATAAAAGAATGACTATGTATAAAAATGAATGACTATATACATAAAGCATAATGCACAAAACAAAATTCAAAATGCATAAAAGTATTTAAAAACTCTAAAGTTAAAATAAACTAAACTTTTTCTCCCCCTTTTTGTCATACATCAAAAAGGGTAAACAAGTAAGAAAATTTTCTTTCAAGAATCTATAATACAAACATTCAACTCACCACAAATAAATGAAAATCTAGCATAGTCTAGAGGTTTTGTAAAAATATCGGCAAGTTGAAAATCGGTAGAAACATAATCAATATCAATATCACCTTTCTCATAATGATCTCTAAGAAAGTGATATCTAATGTCAATGTGCTTAGTTTTACTATGTTGATTTGCATTTTTAGTCATATGAATAGTACTAGTATTATCACAAAATATTTTAATATGATCAAAATGCAAATCATAGTCAAGGAGAGTATGTTTCATCCAAAGAACTTGTGCACAGCAAGCTCCGGCTGCAACATACTCCGCCTCGGCGGTTGAAAGGGCTACCGAATTTTGCTTTTTGGAAGACCAAGAAACAAGACAATTACCAAGAAATTGACATGTTCCACTTGTACTCTTCCTATCTACCCTACAACCCGCATAGTCGGCTTCTGAAAACTCTTCATTTCAAATAGTCCGGTTTTCGGATACCACAAACCCATTTCAATTGTGCCCTTAAGGTATCCAATAATGCGTTTTACCACTACTAAATGAGACTCCTTAGGACATGATTGAAAACGAGCACAAAGATATACACAAAACATAATATCCGGCCTACTAGCCGTCAAATACAATAAACTACCAATCATGCTACGATAAAGCTTAATGTCTACACTTTTACCTTGTTCATCCTTGTCAAGCTTGGTGGTTGTTGCCATGGGAGTTTTGCTAGTTCTAGCTCCTTCAAGCCCGAATCACTTGATAAGTTCCTTTGTGTACTTGGCTTGATTGATGAAGATCCCATCCTTTCTTTGCTTGATTTGGAGACCAAGGAAATAGTTGAGCTCACCCATCATAGACATTTCGAATTCTTCCTTCATGCATGATTCAAAAGCTTGGCAAAGGGTTTCATTAGTAGAACCAAAAATGATATCATCCACATAAATTTGCACAATAAGAATATCATTTTCAACATGTTTTGTAAATAAAGTAGTATCATTTTTTCTTTCTTAAAATCATTTGAAATTAGAAATGAAGAAAGCCTTTCCCTAGGGGCTTGTTTTAAACCATAAAGAGCTTTGTCAAGTTTGAAAACAAAATCCGGATGTGTAGGATCAACAAACCCAGGGGTTGTTCAACATACACCTCCTCTTCAATAAATCCATTTAAGAAAGCACTTTTAACATCCATTTGAAAAAGCTTAAAATCTTTATATGATGCAAATGCAAGTATCATCCGTATGGATTCAAGCCGTGCTACGGGTGCAAAGGTTTCATCAAAATCGATACCTTCGATTTGAGTGTAACCTTGGGCAACTAACCTAGCTTTATTCCTAACAACGTTACCCGACTCATCCAACTTATTCTTAAAGATCCACTTAGTACCAATTGTTGGTCTATCGTGGGGCCTAGGAACAAGGTGCCAAACTTGGTTGCGCTCAAATTGATTGAGTTCCTCTTGCATGGCGAGCAACCAATATGAGTCGGCCTCGGCTTCGAGGACGCATTTGGGTTCAAAATAAGAAATAAAAGCATAGTGTCCACAAAAATTATGAAGATGAGAACGAGTAGTTACCCCTTGAGATACTTCACCTATAACAAGGTCCTTGAGATGATGTGGATTGTATCTCTAATCCTTTGGAAGTTGTTGAGAAGGCTCTACATCATCTCCTTGAATTTCATTTCCTTGAGCCTCATTTTCTTTAGCTCATTTCCTTCATCATCCATTGGCATGCTTACAATTGTAGGTGAATCCTTCAAAGTGATTTTCTCCATGTCTTCATGTAAAGAGTCTATTTCTATAACATTCTTAACAAACACATTAGATTCCTCAAATTTTACATGTATAGATTCCTCAATAGTCAAAGATGACTTGTTGAAGACTCTATATGCTTTACTAGTATTTGAGTATCCAACAAAAATTGCTTCATAAGATTTAGCATCAAAATTACCTAAGTTATCTTTTGTATTTAAAACAAAGCATTTCCATCCAAAAACTTTAAAGTATGAAACATTTGGCTTTCTAGAATAATAAATCTCAAAAGATGTTTTTGAAGTATTTTTGCATAAGAAAACTCTATTTGATATGTAGCATGATGTATTAACGGCCTCGGCCCATAGATAATGAGGGAGACCATATTCACTAATCATTGTCCTAGCCATCTCTTGTAATGTCCGATTTTTCCGCTCAACTACTCCATTTTGTTGTGGAGTTCTAGGACAAGATAGTTCATGCTTAATTCCATGTTTTTCACAAAAAGTGATAAAGGGTAGGTTAATGAATTCACCACCTCTATCACTTCTTATTCTTAAAATTGAAGAATCATTTTCCTTTTCAACTGTTTTCTTAAAGGCTTGAAAGTGTGAAAAGACTTGATTTTTATGCTCTAAAAGAAAACCCATGTAAAACGCGAAAAATCATCAACCAAAACAAATGCAAAACAATTCCTACTTAGACTTTTGGTTTTAGTAGGACCAAACAAATCCATATGGATCAACTCCAAGGGACGTGATGTCATGATATCCTTGATTGACTTGAAAGAGGACTTGGTTTGTTTCCCAAGTTGGCAAGCGTCGCAAACGCGGTCCTTTTCAAAGTTCAAGCAAGGAATACCCTTCACCATTTCCTTGTTGTTTAACCTAGATAGATCGTCAAAAGAAATGTGGCCTAATCTTCTATGCCACAACCAAGAGTCATCATCGAGGGCTTTCAAACAAGTAATATTGCAAGACATATTAGACAAGTCAATCATGTACATATTGCTTTCACGAAAACCGAAAAATATACATGTGCTAGATTGTCTATCAAAAACTCTACAAGCTATGTTATCAAAAACAACATCAAAACCTTTATCATAAAGTTGACTAATACTCAAGAGATTATGCTTGAGTCCATCAACTAAAACAACATTTTCTATTAAAGGGGATGTACCAAGTCTAATATTACCAATACCAATGATTTTACCCTTGGTATCATCTCCGAAGGTGACGGTGCCACCTTCATGGTATCTTGATAGGGTTGCAAAGTTGTTGATATCCCAAGTCATGTGTCTTGAGCAACCACTATCAAGATACCACAACCCTTTACGTTGTTGCGCCTTGGAAAGTACCTACATCATTTAGCAAATTCATTGACTCTGGTACCCAAATTTTCTTGGGTCCTTGAAAGTTAGTGTTTCGAACCCAAACATTATGATGAGATGCATTAAGTCTATCATAGCAAAACTTAACTAAGTGACCTTTACGACCACAATATGAACATGAAAACACTTTACCATACATGAATGCATGATGTGTGTGTGAAGTGTGAGCATGTTTGGGGGGTTTGGCATGATGTAAAGGTTGTGAGGTATGAACATGAGCATGAGCATGGGATTGTTTCTTAGAGGCTTGTTTCTTAGGAACATAGCCTCAAGTCTATTCTTATCAAATTTACACTTTTCAAAACTACTCCTAATGAGTCAATTTTATCTTTAAGCATGGAAATCTCATTTTCATTAACTTGTGAAAACTTGCCTTTACAAGAAATCTTATATTTATCAAAATCTTTTTGTGTAGAAACTAGTGTGGAAAGTAATTCATCTTTTTCTTTAGTAAGAGTAAAAACTTGGTGATTAAGAGACTCATTTTCCTTTTTCATTTTTGAATACTTTTTCTTAAGAAAATCATAGTTATGTGAGAGTTCTACAAATGCTTCTCCTAATTCATCCATGGAAAGCTCATCATCAAGAGAAGTGATAGGGGTTACCTTGCTTGTGCTTTCATTAGCCATGAAGCACATGTTGGCGGTGTCAACTTCCTCCTCAGATTCACTCTCGAAATCCCATGTAGCCTTCAATGCTTTCTTCTTGTAAGCCTTCTTGGAGGTGGATGGCTTCACTTTATCTGGACATTCCGCCACAATACGGCCCGGTCTTTGGCAATTGAAGCAAATAATCTTCTTTTCTTCTTTACCTCCTTGCCATCTCCTTCTTCCTTGGAACTTTGCCTTATTATACATCCTCCGAACGTTCTTAACAAGAAGTGAGAGTTCTTCGTCATCTTCTTCTTCATCATCTTCGTCGGAGTATGAGGATTGACTCTTAAAGGCAATAGCTTTCTTCTTGGAGGAAGCCATTTCCTCCCTTGCTTTTCTCTCCATCTCATGGGTTTTGAGGTTCCCAATGAGACCTATAAGCTCCATCTCCTCCTTGTCATTGAGTTCCTTCAAGGTAGTTACTTTGACTTCCCATGAAGGAGGAAGAGCCCGGATGATCTTCCTTACTCTTTGGTCGTTGTCAATAGCATCACCTAGAGAAGAAAGTCCATTAGTAATCTTGGTAAATCTTGTAACCATATCATCTATGGTTTCATTTTCTTGCATGCAAAAATTCTCATATTGGGACCGAAGAAGGTCTATTTTAGCCCTCTTCACTTGTGAAGTCCCCTCATGTGTTACAAGCAAGTGTGTCCAAATTTCAAATGCGGAATTGCAATGAATTACTCTAGCAATATCATCATCATTAAGTGCTTGGAGTAATGCATAGTGTGCCCTACAGTTAGCATCTAATTCTTTGGTCTCAATTTCGGACCAAGTGGACTCATCACCGGTGGGTGCACTAAATGGTTTGGTCACGGCCTTAGCAACTCGGC
Organism: Agave tequilana; assembly: GCA_038442645.1. NCBI lineage: Eukaryota > Viridiplantae > Streptophyta > Magnoliopsida > Asparagales > Asparagaceae > Agave > Agave tequilana. The sequence continues at coordinate 55,733 of JAVJIF010022267.1, forward strand.
TTCCTAGAGATTGCAAAAAATACGGTCACCTTAACCTTCCATATGGGAAAGTTAAGACCATCAAACTTTGGGGGGTTTTAATTCCTTCGGCCATTTTTACTAAGAGAATGAGTATGAAATGAATACGGTGATTAGCAAATAAAGGATCTCTCTAAGGTTGTTAAGCCAAGAGCCTAGAGACCTATGCTCTGATACCAATTGAAAATACCTAGAAGGGGGGTGAATAGGTGTAAATGCTAATCTAACAATCTTTTTAAAACAAGTATGAATAAATGATGCAACGATCACTCAAAACAAGACTAAGAGCCAAATACCCGGTGAAGGGCTCTGAACTCCTTCCTCGTGATTCCTCTAGATATGAGTTTGAGGTGCGTATTGCAATCTTGTTGTATGAGTAATGATCGACAATGTAGCAAGAAATGAATTTGAAGCAATAATGAAATGCACACAAGATATATCACAAGGTATGAAAGAATAGCAATATCACAAGCAAGAAAGTAGAGCAATAGAGAGCAAAGGGAAAATCAATCGCAAACACAAAGTATTTGTTTCGAGGTTCGAGCCACCGCTCTACTCCCCGCCTTCACCGCCGTGAAGGGTTTCCACTATCCACCGAGGACTTTACAAGGTCTACCGAAGACCAGAGTACCGAACTCTACCACTTACAAACCTCTACCAAAGAGGTATCTCAATAAGAACAAGAAGAAGGAACAAGTAGCCAAGTGATCACCAAAAGGATCACAAACTTACAAACTTTCTCTTTACAACTTCCTTATAGAATGAGGATGAGATTTTTGGCTCTAGAAGTGTAGTGAGAAAAACAAACTCAGTTGTAAATGAAACTTGCTTGAGAACACAACTGAAAAACAATAGCCAAGAATGCAAGAGAGAATTAAAATCCTCAGACTCCAGATCAAACTCTGCCTCTGTTTCTATCTCCATGCTTTCCTCATGCTCATTGGTTAGATTTTCAATGGAATTGACCTCAAATGTCTAATCATTAACATCCCTAGGTTGTTTTCCAAGATTGAAGACATTGACTTCCTTCGTCATATCTCCAAAGGTCAATCGCATGGACCCGTTTTTATAGTTGATTATGGCATTGCCTGTAGTAAGGAAAGGGCATCCTAAGATGACTGGAGTTTGAGACCTCGGATTTGATATAGGTTGGGTCTCAAGCATAATAAAGTCAACAGGGTAGATGAAATCCCCGACCCGAATAAGGACATCTGAGATTTCCCCCTTGGGAATTTTCACAGATCGGTCAGTTAGCTGAATGGTGACTCGAGTTGGGCTTAGCTCGCCCAACCCAAGTTGCAGGTATACTGAGAGAGGTAGCAAGTTGATACTTGCTCCCAAGTCAAGAAGTGCTCTACTAATTTAGGTCTGTCCTATGGTGAAGGAAATGGTGGGACATCCGAGATCCTTGTATTTTACCGGAATGGGACCAGACAAAATTTCACTAATATTGGTTGCCAAGAATACTTTCTTGGCACATTTGTCTTTCGCTTCTTAGTACACATATCCTTAAGAAATTTTGCAAAAGCTGGAACTTGTTGGATAGCATCAAGAAAAGGCACATTCAATTTGACCAGGTTGAACATATCTAGCATCTTCTCCAAGTGCATATTCTTATTGTTGTTCCTAAGCCTATTGGGAAAGGGTGCTACAGGCTTATGAACTTGTTTAGCAGCTTTGTCCTCGTTAAATGTTTGAGGAGCAGTTTGGGAGGAACTAACAGAGGTGGAGGCTAGAGTAGGATCAGGATGGACTGGACTTTTCTGTTGGTAGACCTGGTTGTCTGCCTTCTTTTCAGATCGAAGTGTGTGAATAGGATTGCACTGGTTGATCGATGGATCCTGAATTTCATATGCTTGATTGGAGGTTTTTGGGTTAACTAGCGGCTGACTAGGTAAAGTACCCTTTGGTCTTTAACTTAGGGAGCTAGCTAATTGGCTCATCTGCATTTTCAATCTCGATATAGCCTGTGAATGGTTGTTCAGCGTTTGTCCCTGGTTTTGCATAAAAGCGGTTTGGGACTTCATAAAAGCTTCCATGCTCTCCTCCAATTTGCTGAATTTCTTTTCCATTGATGCACCTTGGGAGGAGGAGGATGGAGCTTGACTGGGAAAATTTGGTGGAGGATGGGATGGTGAAAATTGTTAGAGAAATTAGGCCTAGGAGGATTGTTCTGGGCCCAGGAGAAATTTGGGTGATTCCTCCAACCTAGATTGTATGTTTGCGAGTAGGGATTAGGCGGCGGCCATGAGTAGGTCGCGTTCAGGTGTTCTGGTGGCACTTGCTGGGTATGAAAAATAGGCCATTTTTCAAAGACATGGCTTGGTGCGACAGTATGAACAACCCGGATTGTCCATTGGTGGTGGGTTGATTTTGTTGACATTGGCTGGCTTGTTTGTCTCTAGAGCCTCTATTCTCCTCATTAGGGTTGCAATCTTAGCCTCGGCAGCCATGGATGATTCTAGAGATAGGAGCCCTCCTCTTGAAGCTATAGATTTTGAATTCTTAGGTTTTTCTGAGGCTGGCTCTCATTGCAGGGTTTTCTCAGCTAAATCCTCAAATAAATCCCAACCCTGATTCTCATCTTTCTGCAAGAACCCTCCCTGACACATGGTTTCTAAAAGGGTTTTTATCTAATAATCTAAACCATCATGGAGAATCTGGCACTGACGCCATTTCTCCACACCATGGTGAGGCCACTGAGCTAGGAGATTTTTGAATCGCTCAAAGTATCTCCAAAATAGTTCGCTCGGTTCTTGCCTGAACTGCATGATGTTCTTTCTAATGAAGGCAGGTTTGTGAATTGGGTAGAATTTCTTCAAGAAGGCCTTGACGAATTCATCCCACGTCGTGACAGAATCTACCGCCAAACTGTACAACCATTTCTTCGCTTGGTCCTTTAGGGCAAAAGGGATGAAATGTAATCTAATGGCATCGTCTCCTAGTTGGGGTATACGCATCATGAGGCACACTTGTTCAAATTCCCCAACAAAGAAGTATGCGTCCTCTGATTCTAAACCATGAAAGTTTGGGAGAGTGTTGATGAATTGAGGCTTTAATTCAAAATTATTTCCATTTGCCTCAGGCAATTTTAAACAAGATGGTAATGAGGTTCTGATCGGATAAAATTTGTCCTGAAGTGACGCCATCATCGACTATGGATGCAAGGGTAGAGAAGTGTTTCTTATTAATCTGAAAGTTACAGGATCTCTCATCCACTTTTGCATGCACCATGCCACAAACAACGTAAAATAACAAACAATCGAAAAAATAAAAAACAAACAAAAGAAAAAAAAACAACTACCAAGTCTTAGTCTAAGGTACCTGGACCTAGACGACTCCTAATTGGTTGATTCTCCGGGGAAGGTTGTTGTAGGAACTCGACTACAAGCTAATCGACCAGGAAAGGGCAAAGCTCGAGGGGAGGTATCCGGGCGTTAGCCACGGACCTAATTACACCAAACCACGGAGCTTTGGAGGCTTTGCCTCTCAATCCACTTTCCTTAGACACCGATTTTGCAGAAGTATAGTTCTTGCAATTTTCAACCTCCGTTAATCTCTTAGTGAGTCCGAGATGTCCCTGGGCCAACGTCTATTGATTTTTAGTTAAGGCTTGGGAAAGTGTGAGTGCACTTAGGGATGGTTTTTGGGCTAAGGAAGGGTGATGAAATCCCATCTTATCTTGTTTATTTGAGTTTTGCCCTTAAAGTCAATTGTGCAAGTGTACAGTTTATTCATAGCAAGGTAACACTTAAAGCGATAAATCACTCTAAAATGTTGGTCCTATTCTATATATGCACACGTACCTTTTCTCCAGCACTGTTCAACAGAAATTGAAATGAATTAAAATAGACGCGTGCCCTAAATGCAAAAGTCTAATCCAAATTTCAATTAAGCGATAAGTGAATTTCTGTTGAGTTTATTACACATGTATAGGGTGAAGCATTCAATGGAACTAAAAAACTTAGAAAGCAATTTTTAGCGGCTTTTGGCAACCCTGCAAACGTGTTTGTTAGCACTTCAATTGAAAAAAACTCGCTTTTGCACGAATTTTATCCGAGGGCAAATGAATCCTCGTGCAACGTCTTTGGCCACCACTTATGCTTCCCGTGAAAGTGAGCTCCTTGGTACTTCTCCTACACACAAGAACAAAAAAATCTTTAGTATTGAACAATGAAGCCGTTCCCTCCCCGGCAACGGCGCCAAAATTTAATCAGCAAAAAGCAAGTACAAAAATAAGTGAAGGATTGTGGGTGATGTTACTGCTTTTACGATTCTTCTGTAGTAGCAAAGTGGCTATACGGGTCGTATCCACAAGGAGGGAGAGCGATGAAAGCTTTATACGGCTTCTTTATTCAAGAAAAGAGAAAGTTCTTTGTTTCAAAATAAAGAATTGGAAAATGAAAACAAGTTGGTTTCAAAAATGTTTTAAAATGATTTGGTGGTTATAAAAGTGATTTTTTCTAGATGGTAAAAGCGCATGGCTAACTTTCTACTAATTGTTCCCACTAATCCCTAACTTCTTGAAGATGTAGCCTCACGATGGATCATAGACAAGCATCCTTATACATAGGAACTATTCACGTGGAAATCGAGTGAAAGTTCTTCCTATAACTTAGCTTAACACTGCAAAAACTTGGACATTCCCTTATCAAGATCCAGTAAAAGGTGAGAATAAGGGAAGACACAAGTGCACTAATGGTATCGGCAAATTTAAAAGAAAAATCTCTAACTTATAACAAGTAAAGTACACAACTTATAGACCATCAAAACCATTAAGAAAGAAATATAAGAAAGTAATACTTGTAGGTAAGTTAGAGTTATAACCCTCGTCTTAAGATGCCATAGCTCTCGTTTGCACAAGGCTTAGTTGACACTATTGACTCATTTGGGTTTATCAATCAAATTGTTAGAGATTAGTAGGTTAGTAGTTAGTTAGCCATGCAATTAGAAAGCTAGTTAGACATGCTTGAGAAGAGAAATAACAAAAGAGAAGAGGTAAAGAGAGGGAGTTACATTACAAAAAGAAATTAAAAGTAAATTGAAAGCACAAGTAAATGGAAAGGAGAAAGAGAAGTAGTTACTTGTATTAGATTGCCACCTTCAAATACAACTTTTGCACACTCTCTCTCTCTCTTTCACTCTAATGGCTAAACTAAAACTAGAAGAAGAAGGAAACAACAACTACAAAAGCTACAAACAAAGCAACAATACAACTCTAAACTCTGGATATCTCCTGCAGTGAAAGTCCCAGGGGGTTTCTATAGATACAGAGGGTATGGTGCAGTGGATGGAGGGTATGGCCCCTGGCACCACTCGAGTGGTGCCAGGATGGCCGCAGAAACCCAGTCCAGGCCGCGTTTTCGCAGCCATACTAGCGCCAATCTGTTGGCACCAGGGGCTACAGATTGGTGAAAGTATGGGTGCCTTGTTGCAGCCTCCACTCCTTTGACTTTGGCTCTCTGGTTCAACAGATTGGGCTCAAGTTTGGGCTTCTCTTTTGGTTCTAAAAATCCTCAAATATGTTGGAGTTTTTGGGCCTCTCTTCTTCTTCAAGCCATGGACCTACCCATTAATAAACAGATTTTTATTAAGATAAGTATGCAAAATGTGATGAAAAATATGCAAGTACCAATACTAATCATTTCACTAGTAGGTTACCATTGGATGGTCTTTTCAGCTAGATTCTCATATGAATCTCATCCTTCATTCTCATCCTTCTGCAAGAATCCCCCTTGGCACATGCTTTCTAAGAGGGTCTTGGGAGAGTAGTCTAAACCGTCATAAAAATTTTGGCATTGTCGCCATTTCTCTATTCCATGATGAGGACATTGGATAAGGAGGTCTTTAAAATGTCCAAAGTACCTCCAAAACGGTTCACTAGGTTCTTACTTGAATTGCATGATGTTCTTACTAATGAGAGCGATCATATGAATTGGATAGAATTTCTTCAAGAAGACCTTGACGAAACTATCCCAAGATGTGATAGAGCAGGCCGCTAAGCTGTAAAGCCATTTCTTGGTTAAGTCCTTAAGAGCGAAAGGGACAAATCTCAACCTAATAGCATCATCTACAAGGTGTGAGATTTTCATCATTAGACATACTTCCTCAAATTCTCTAATGAAGAAATAAGCTTCTTCAGAATCTAAGCCATGAAACTTAGGGAGTGTGTTGATGAACTGAGGCTTGAGCTCAAATTGTATTCACCAACCGAGGGAAGTTGGATGCAAGATGGAAGTTAGGTTCTAATGGGATAGAACCTATCTTGCAAAGATGTCGGTTGAGCCATAATCAAATCTGATCTTGATTCAAACTTGGGTGGTGATGTTTTTCTAGTCAATCTAGATGAATTAGGGTCTCTTGACCACACTTACATGCACAAACACAATCATAAACAAGTTCACCAATAACAACAAGAGAAGACAACCACGCCTAGTCTACGGTAACCTTAACCTAGACAACTCCTAACTGGTTGATTGTCTATAGGAGGTATAATGCAGACTTTGACCATAAGCTAATCAGCTAGGTCAGGGCAAGATTAGTGGGAGGTATCCACGCAAAAGCGACGAGCCTAATTAAGCCAAACCACCAGCCTTCGGGATTTCGCCCCTCAATCCCTTTCCTAGACATTGATTTGGCAGGAGTCAAATTCTAACAGCTTGCCCCGTAGGATAATCTCCTAGTAAGTTTTAGATGTCCCTAAGGCCAACGTCTATTAGATTTTACTTAGGCTTAGGTTGTGCGTTGTAACGCCCCGATCCCGAGGGTACGGAGACGTTACTGTGACATATATACGCAGGTCGAAAATACCCTCACGTATATACGCTAAGCATCAGTACAAGCAAGAATCAGAGTACGGAAGCACATGGTGCATTATACATTCCAACATATGGGTACAATTACAAAGTTATCACCAGATGTGACAAATATTACAAGAATATTATATCACTGATAGGCGCAAATGCGAGAATACAAAGCGGTATGCAAGTATGAACAGTACAAATAGCGCTCACGAGTTTACAGAGGGAAAACTCGAGAGACGCACAGGGGGCCTGAAAGGATGGGGCTCTGGATGGTCTGCTGGGGATCCACGCTTCCGCTGCGTCTCTCTGGTCAGCAACTGGGAGAATTTACAAGCTCCAAACTCCGAGACCTGGACATGAGGATTCAGAGAAGTCAGAACTCTCCAGCGAGGGGTGAGGCGAATGCCAGATGGCATGCAAAGATAAGCACACATGTATCGATAAAATCAAATCATAATCATGCATTGAAAACCGTGTCGTGAGCAAAATCAAATAGAAACAGGTAGATGTATAGCAAGTGATATCAAGCAGGAATACTCATGGTATGATAAGATAAGAGCAGGAGACAGATGGAATAGAACACAAGTGGTAAAGAAGAATGTAAGCAGATATAATATAGTAACGATCATAAAATCAGAAATCCGATGTGAAACCCGATGGAAGAAAACATGGCAAAGCATGCAACGGATTCATAGTTGGCATCTTTTATTATTATTACTCATCTTACCCAGATGCCTAGATATGTGAACTAGCGTCCCAGCACACATATATCCACATCTGAGTAAAGCAAGGTTGTTATTGGAAACCAACAGGGGGTATCAACGAACAATGTTTACAGTGTGTCCCGTACATGTCTGGGACCACGGTCCAGGGTGTTCCATTGCTGGTGTATGGAACCGGCCGCTAGGCCTACAGGAGGGTCTTATATGATGCCCTTTTCAAGATGGTACCAGGAAGGAGAGAGCCAGCGCTCCCCTCGGTCGCCTGGAGGCCCACAGGTCAGGCTGGAAGTTTTAGTTGCACAACATACCTAGTACCACTATAAACACGAACATGTATTGATATCCGCAAGTTTCCCCCGACCCAATATAAGTTGTCCCATTATGGGTTATTAGATAATTATCAGATTCCGGGGAATGAGTGATCGGCAAAAAGCAAGTACAAGAATATGTAAAAAGAGTGTGGGTTGATGTTACTACTTTTTCGATTCTTCCGTAGTAGCGAAGTGGCTATATAGGTCGCATCCACAAGGAGGGAGAGCGATGGAAGCTTGATGCGGCTTCAAAGTTCAAGAAGAAAGAAAGTTCTTGTTTCCAAATAAAGAATTTAAAAGTGAAAACAAGTTGCTTTTAAGAATTGTTGGAAAATATTTTGGTAATTTGTAAAAGTGATTTTTTTCTTAGTTGTAAAAATGCATGGCTAACTTTCTACTAAGTGTTCCCACTAATTTCTAACTTTTGGAAGATAGCCTCACGATGGATCATAGGCGAACACAACCCTTTTGCATTGGAACTATTCACGTGGAAATCGAGTGAAAGTTCATCCTAAAACTTAGCTTTACACGGCAAAAACTCGGACATTCCCTTATGAAGATCCAATAGAAGGCGAGAATAAGGGAAGACACGAGTGCACAAACGGTATCGGCAAAGTTAAAAGGAAAAGTCTTTAACTTACAATAACAAGCAAAGTACACAACCTATAGATCATCAAAAACTCATTAAGTATGAAGTATAAGAAAGTAAACACTTGTAGGTAAATTAGAGTTAGAACCCTCGTCTTAAGATGATATAGCTCTTGTTTGCACAAGGCTTGTTTGACACTATTGACTCATGTGGGTTATCAATCAAGTATTAGAAATTAGTGGGTTAGTAGTTAGTTAGCCATGCTATAGAAAAGTTAGTTAGCCATAAAAGTGAAAGAACCACAAAGGAAAGTAGTGGAGAAGAAGGAAGTTACACTACAATAAGGAAGTAAAAGTAAAGCAAAGCACAAGTTAATTGAAAGAAGAAAGAGAAGTAGTACTTGTATTAGCTTGTCACCCTTCAAATACAACACTTACACACTCTCTCTTTCACTCTAATGGCTAAAACAACAACTAGAAGAAGAACAACTTCAACAACTACAAACCTAAAAATAAGATTACAAAAACTTGCTAAAACTCTGGATCTACTCAAATTGAAGACCCCAGGGGGGTATTTATAGGCACCAGGGGAAAGGGGGCCACGTGGGAAGCACGTGGCCCAAAGCGCAGGCGCGCGCGCCAAAGGGCCGCGGAAACGCGGCCAGGGCCGCGTTTCCATGGTCCAGGCAGGGCAGCGCGCTCCCAGTTCTGGGCAATGCGTCGCCCAGTCTGTTGTCTAACTCCTGAATGTCTTGGATTCGTGATTTGATACCCTAGGCTGACAAAATTTTCAATCTAAAGTCAATGGCTACTTGGTAGGCTTTTAATCACCAATTAAATGGTGATTTAGGTCTTCTTCTTCATTTGCACACATGGACCTAGGATCAAGCAAGCAAGGTTTTATTAGCAGAATTTTATATGAAATAAATATGAGAATGTGATGAAAATTATGCAAAATTAGAGACTAATCATACCCTCACACTTATCTTTTTTCTCGTCCCGAGCAAAACAAAACTGAGAACATTATTACACCACTTTCGCAGGTAACGCGATTGTACTGAGCATGTGCAATAAGCCGTTAAACCTCTAGGTTTCCCCTAGAGGAGGAGTGTTATCTCCTGAGGGTTTTCAGCGGATTGCACCCACAAAATCCAATAAGTAAAGAAAAGTAGTTAATTGTTAGAAAAAATTTGTCATGAAAAAGAACTTTCAATCATCTAAGTAAAAATGACCGAAGGATGTAAGAATTAGGTTTATCCCTCATAAGTCCTCTTATACTTTAGCCTTCATAAAAGAAGAAACTATGATTTTTCTTTAAATTTAGAAATGATCTTGTACTTCTAACTCATTCTTTTATTTTGCTTTAGATGGATATGCATAATATGTAAGTGTGATGTGCTTGGGATTTTTCAACTCAACTTTAAATATCATTTAACTTTATTAATATTTACTTATTATTCTTGGTTCTATTAGGCTTTCTACTTCACTTATGTAACACATATCAAACCGATGACTCCCAAACCAGATGGTCTTAGGGCACCAGGTGGAAAAACACCCTTCAGGTCAAATATGCAAGTGGAGTAGGCCACGAAATCAAGATTTATTTATATATTATTGTATAATTTTTTTCTTTTTCTTTTTCTTTTTTTTGGCGTGAGTAATCATGCTTCTTGCGGCATAATTATCCAGCTTTTTTTTTTTTTTTTTCAGAGTTGTGTCTCTAAATCCCAAGCATGTGTGTGTGGGTTATGCATATTCTACTAAGGCTAAATAAAAGGTATGAGTTATTTTTCCTTATCCCTTCTAACTTTTTAGTCAAACCAATTTTTCTTGTTTATTTAGGCAAAAATAAAGATTTATTAATAAGGTTCCTATAATTCCTATAATCTTTTGGTATTTTTATAAAGAGTATGAAATTTCTTTTCAATCTAAAATTTTCTCTTTTTTTTCCTTTTTTTTGAAAGAAAAAGAAAGAATAAAAGGAAAAGAAAAAGTGTTAGCACCCCCCTCCCACACCTATCTAATGCATTGTCCTCAATGAATGCATATGGAAATACAAATGCAATAAATAGAGGGAAGAAATGATGTCACCGTCTTCGTGGACTCGGGCCGGCCAAGTGCGAATAGGCTAAAGAAATGTCAAAAAGAATGTAGAAGGGGTAAGCATATAAATAATTTTTATTTTATTTTATTTTATTTATTTATTTGTTGTGGTTAGGTGTATGACGGGGTAAAAAGAGTCAGCAAACTATCATCCGGAGTCATAGGCTCATTGGTCAAGAAAGGCTTCAGTCTTTTCCCATTCACTTTGAATTTCGTATTGTTCTTAGGGTCTGCAATAAGCACATCACCGTGTGGGAAAACAGTGCGCACAATGAATGGTCCCGACCAACGAGTTTTCAGCTTCCCCGCGAAAATATGAAGCCTAGAGTTATACAGCAGAACCTTATCTCCCGGTGCAAAGTTTTTCTGGGTTATGATTTGGTCATGAAAAAGTTTAGTCCGTCTCTTGGTGATTCGAGCATTCTCATAGGCTTCATTCCGTATCTCCTCTAATTCTGAAATCTGTAGTCTCCTAAGTTCACTGGCCTTGGTCAGATCAAAGTTGAGTTGCTTAATTGCCCAAAAGGCCCGGTGTTCTAACTCTACTGGAAGATGACAGACTTTTTCAAACACGATTCTATAAGGAGACATCCCCAGAACTGTCTTAAAAGCAGAGCGGTAAGCCCACAATGCATCATTGAGCTTAACCGACCAATCCTTTCTTTTTTGTCTGACAGTCTTTTTCAGAATGAGCTTGATCTGTCAGTTAGTGACCTCGACTTGCCCATTTGTCTGGGGATGATACGGAGTAGATAACTTGTGATTGATGGAATATTTTCGCATCAGAGCTTCAAAAACTCTGTTGCAAAAATGTGATCCATTATCACTAATTATCGCTCTGGGGTGCCAAATCGGGAGAAGATGTTCTCTTTGAGAAATTTGACAACCACTTTGTTGTCATTCGTCTTAGTTGGCACAGCTTCTACCCACTTAGAGACATAATCTACAGCAACCAAATGAATTGGTTGCCGAAGGAATTGGGAAATGGCCCCATGAAATCAATACCCCACACATCAAAATTTTCAACTTCAGGGTTCGGGTTTAGGGGCATCATGTCTCTTCTTGAAATTTTCCCAATTTTCTGACAATTTGCGCATGACTTGCAAAAATGATATGAGTCTTTGAACAAAGTGGGCCAGTAGAACCCACATTGTAGAACCTTCTCTGCAGTCTTGCGGGGACCGAAGTGTCCTTCGCATGCATGGTCATGGCAAAAGCTGAGCACACTCCTCTTTTCCTCCTCTGGTATGCATCGTCTAATAATTTGGTTGGGACAATACTTAAAAAGATACGGTTCTTCCCAGAAGAAGTACCGTACTTGGGCAAAGAAGCGGTATTGGTCTTACTTTGTCCAGTCAGCGGGTAATTATCTCGTGACCAGGTGATTAACAATGTCCGCATACCAGGGTTCCTTAAGAATGGCTAGGATGTGCTCGTCTGGGAAATCCTCGTTGATCGGAGCTTGGATGGTTGGTGCATTCGGAATTCGTTAGAGATGATCAACGACCACATTTTTTTATACCTCGTTTATCCCGAATTTCTAAGTCAAATTCTTGAAGAAAAAGGATCCACCGAATTAGTCAGGCTTTTGCTTCCTTTTGGTCATGAGGTATTTCAGAGCCGAGTGATCCGTAAAAATCACCGTCTTCGAACCTAACAAGTAGGGCCAGAACTTTTCTAACGCAAAGACAACGGCCAAGAATTCCTTCCCTGTCGTTGTATAATTCTGTTGGGCGTCATTCAAGGTCTTACTCGAATAGTAAATCACGTGCTGCCTATTATCGATGCGCTGTCCTAGAACAGCGCCAATAGCAAAATTAGATGCAACACACATGATTTCAAACGGCTGGGCCCAATTAGGAGCAGAAATAATTGGCGCAGAAATAAGTTCTTGCTTAAGCTTCCCCATGAATTGAAACATTCATCGTTGAAATCAAAGGTACGTCCTTAGCGAGCAGGTTGGTTAAGGGCCTCGCAATTTTGCTAAAGTCCTTAATAAACCGTCGGTAGAACCCAGCATGCCCTAAAAAGGATCTAATATCCTTGATGCTTTTGGGTGGTGGAAGCTTAGCAATCACTTCTACTTTAGCCTTATCCACTTCTATGCCTCTCCTCGAAATCTCATGGCCCAAGATAATCCCCTGTCTCACCATAAAGTGACATTTTTCCCAGTTTAGAGTTAGGTTCTTCTCAATGCATCTTTGTAGCACTAACTCTCGGTGATGAAGACACTGATCAAATGAATCTCCGTAGATGGATAAGTCATCCATGAAAATCTCAAGAAAACATTCCACCATGTCATAGAACAAACTAAGCATGCACCGTTGGAACGTTGCGGGAGCATTATACAATCCAAAAGGCATGCGCCGATAAGCAAAGGTTCCGAACGGGCTGGTGAACGTCATCTTTTCTTGGTCTTCTGCAGCAATGGGGATTTGATTGTATCCCGAGTACCCATCTAGAAAGTAGTAGTACTCATGTCCAGCCAAACGCTCAAGCATTTGGTCGATGAAGGGTAGCAGGAAGTGGTCTTTACGGGTAGCTGCATTCAGCTTCCTGTAGTCGATACAAACACGAATCTTGGTAGGCAGTCTTGTCTGTACCAACTCTTTTTCCTCATTTTCTACCACCGTAAAGCCAGCCTTCTTAGGGACCACATGAATAGGGCTAACCCATTGGCTAGCAGAAATGGGATAAATTATCCCATTATCTAATAGTTTCAGAATTTCAGCCTTAACTGCTTCTTGCATGAGAGGGTTAAGCCTTCGTTGTGCGTCCCTCCTAAGGGTTGCTTCATCGACTAAATGGATTCTATGTTGCACTATGGCTGGACTTATTCCCTTGATGTCCTTCATCGTCCATCCAATGGCTTCCCTACGTCTTTTCAGAATAGACATTAAGCTGTCCTCTTGTTGCTCAGTTAGGTGGGATGCTATGATGACTGGCAAGGTGTCCTTTCCGCCCAGGTAGGCGTACTTAAGGTGTTCAGGTAAGGCTTTTAGCTCTAGGGAAGGTGTTGCTTCATTGGAGGCAATCTCTGGGCTTTCAATCCTAGGATGGGGCACACTTAGGCTTGACGGCCAATCCACTGCTGAATCTATGATCTGGTCTAGATTAAAATCCTCAGCCTCCAGATCAAACTCTGCCTCAGTTTCTGTCTCCATACTTTCCTCATGCTCACTGGTCAGGTCTTCAATAGAATTGACCTCAAACGTCTGATCATTGACATCCCTAGGTTGTCTTCCAAGATTGAAGACATTGACTTCCTTCATCATGTCTCCAAAAGTCAATCGCATGGACCCGTTCCTACAGTTGATTATGGCATTGGCTGTAGCAAGGAAGGGGCGCCCTAAGATGACGGGAGTTTGAGACCTAAAATTGGACATAGGTTGGGTCTCAAGCACAATGAAGTCAACGGGGTAAATGAAATCCCCGAACGTCTGTGATTTCCCCCTTCGGATCTTCACAGATCGGTCAGCTAGCTGAATGGTGACTTAAGTTGGGCTTAGCTCGCCCAACCCCAGTTGCTGGTATACTGAAAGAGGTAGCAAGTTGATACTTGCTCCCAGGTCAAGAAGCACTCTACTGATTTCGGTCTGTCCTATAGTGCAGGAAATGGTGGACATCCAGGATCCTTATATTTCACCGGAATGGGACCAGACAGAATTTCACTTATATTAGTGGCCAAGAAGACTTTCTTAGGCACATTGGTCTTTCTCTTCTTTGTACACATATCCTTAAGAAATTTGGCATAAGCCGGGACTTGTTGGATAGCGTCAGGAAGTGGCACATTCAATTTGACTTGGTTGAACATCTCTAGCATTTTCTCCATGTGAATATTTTTATTGTTGTTCCTAAGCCTATTGGGAAAGGGTGCTACAGGCTTATGAACTTATTCAGCACCTTTGTCCTCGTCAGATGTTTGTGGAGTGGATTGGGAGGAACTAGCAGAGGTGGAGGCTGGAGTGGTATTAGGATGGACTGGACTTTTCTACTAGTAGACCTGGTTGTCTACCTTCTTTCCAAATCGCAGAGTGTGAACAACATCGCACTGGTTAATCGATGGATCCAGAATTTCATATGCTTGATTGGAGGTTTTTGGGTTAACTAGCGGCTGACTAGGCAAAGTACCTTTTGGTCTTTCACTTAGGGAGCTAGCTAACTGGCTCATCTGCATTTTCAATCTCGATATGGCCTTTGAATGATTGTTCAGAGTTTGTCCCTGGTTTTGCATAAAAGCGGTTTTGGACTTGATGAAAGCCTCCATGCTCTCCTCCAATTTACTGATTTTCTTTTCCATTAGTGAGCCTTGAGAGGAGGAAGTTGGGCATGACTGGGAAAAGTTGGTGGAGGAGTAGGATGGTGAAAATTGCTGGAAAAATTAGGCCTGGGAGGTTTGTTTTGGGCCCAGGAGAAATTGGGGTGATTTCTCCAGCCGGGATTGTAGGCCTGTGATTAGGGGTTGTGAGGCGGCCGTGAGTAAGCCGCGTTCAGGTGTTCCGATAGCACTTGCTAGGCACGAAAAAACGGGGCACTCTTTAAAGACATGGTTTGGTGCCTGACAATATGAACAACCCGGATTGTGAATTGGTGGTGGGTTGATCTGGTTGACACTGACAGGCTCTTTTGTTTCCAGAGCCTCTATCCTTCTCATTAGGGTAGCAATCTTAGCCTCGGCAGCTATGGATGATTCTAGAGATAAGAGCCCTCCTCTTGAAGCTATAGATGGTGAATTCCTAGTTTTTTCTGAGGCTGGCTCCCATTGCAGGGTTTTCTCTGCTAAATCCTCAAATAAATCTCAATCCTGATTCTCATCCTTCTTCAAGAACCCTCCTGATACATCGTTTCTAACAGGGTCTTAGTCTGATAATCTAGACCATCATAGCGAATCTGGCGCTGATGCCATTTCTCCACGCCATGATGAGGACACTGAGCTAGGAGATCTTTGAATCGCTCAAAGTATCTCCAAAATGGTTCTCTCGGGTCTTGCTTAAACTGCATGATGTTCTTCCTAATGAGGGCAGTTTTGTGAATTGGGTAGAATTTCTTCAAGAAGGCCTTGACGAAATCATCCCAGGTCGTGATTGAATCTACTACCAAGCTGTATAACCATTTCTTAGCTAGGTCCTTTAGGGAAAAAGTGATGAAACGTAACCTAACGACATCGTCTCCTTGCTGGGGTATACGCATCATGAGACATATTTCTTCAAATTCCATAACAAAGAAGTATGCGTCCTCCGATTCTAAACCATGAAATTTGGGAAGAGTGTTAATGAATTGGGGCTTTAACTCGAAGTTATTTCCGTTTGCTTCAGGAAGTTTTATGCAAGATGGAAGTGAAGTTCTGATCGGGTAAAATCTAATCTGAAGTGACGCCATCACCGGTTCTAGATACAAGGGTAGAGAAGTATTTCTTGTTAATCTGGAAGTTGACGGATCTCTCACCCTCTTGCATGCAGTACACCACAAACAACGTGAAGACAACAAATGATCGAAAAAGAATAAAAACAAACAAAAGAAAGAAAAACAATCACAAGCCTTAGTCTAAGGTACCCGGACCTAGACGACTCCTAACTGGTCGATTCTCCGGGGAAAGTTGTTGCAGGAACTCGACTACAAGCTAATCGGCCAGGAAAGGGCAAAGCTCGGAGGGAGGTATCCAGGCGGAGCCATGGGCCTAATTATGCCAAACCACGGAGCTTTCGAGGCTTTACCTCTCAATCCACTTTCCTTAGACACCGATTTTGCAGGAGTATAGTTCTTACAATTTCAACCTCGGTTAATCTCTTAGTGAGTCCGAGATGTCCCTACGGCCAACGTCTATTGACTTTTAGTTAAGGCTTGGGAAAATGTGAGTACACTTGGAGATGATTTTTGGGTTAAGGAATGGTGATGAAATCCCCATCTTATCTTGTTTATTTGGGTTTTGCCCTTAAAGTCAATTGTACAAGTGTGCAGTTTATTCACAACAAGATAACACTCAAAGCTATAAATTACTTCAAAATGTTGGTCCTATTCTATATGAATGCACACGTACCTTTTCTCCAGCACTCTTCAGCAGAAATTGAAATGAATTGAAATAGACACTGGCCCAAAATGCAAAAGTTTAATCCAAATTTCAATTAAGCAACAAGTGAATTTCTATTGAGTTTATTACACATGCATAAGGCGAAGCATCCAAGGAAACTAAAAATTTAGAAAGCAATTTTTTAGTGGCTTTCGGTAACCCTGCAAACGAGTTTGTTAGTACTTCAATTGGAAAAACTCGCTTTTATACGAATTTTTTTGAGGGCAAATGAATCCTCGCGCAATGTCCTTGGCCACCTCCTTCGCTTCCCGTGATAGTGAGCTCCTTGGTACTTCTCCTACACAAAAAAAAAAAAAAACAAAGAACAATCTTTAGTATTGAACAATAAAGCCGTTCCCTCCCTGGCAACGGTGCCAAAATTTGATCGGCAAAAAGCAAGTACAAGAATATGTAAAAAGAGTGTGGGTTGATGTTACTGCTTTTGCGATTCTTCTTTAGTAGCGAAGTGGCTATACGGGTCGTATCCACAAGGAGGGAGAGCGATTGAAGATTGATGTAGCTTCAAAGTTCAAGAAGAAAGAAAGTTCTTGTTTCCAAATAAAGAATTTAAAAGTGAAAACAAGTTATTTTTAAGAATTGTTGGAAAATGTTTTAGTAATTTGTAAAAGTGATTTTTTTCTTAGTTGTAAAAATGCATGGCTAACTTTCTACTAAGTGTTTCCACTAATTTCTAACTTTTGGAAGATAGCCTCACGATGGATCATAGGCGAACACAACCCTTTTGCATTGGAACTATTCACGTGGAAATCGAGTGAAAGTTCATCCTAAAACTTAGATTTACACGGCAAGACATTCCCTTATCAAGATCTAATAGAAGGCGAGAATAAGGGAAGACACGAGGGCACTAACGGTATCGGCAAAGTTAAAAGGAAAAGTCTCTAACTTACAATAACAAGCAAAGTACACAACCTATAGATCATCAAAAACTCATTAAGTATGAAGTATAAGAAAGTAAATACTTGTAGGTAAATTAGAGTTAGAACCCTCGTCTTAAGATGCCATAGCTCTTGTTTGCACAAGGCTTGTTTGACACTATTGACTCATGTGGGCTATCAATCAAGTGTTAGAAATTAGTGGGTTAGTAGTTAGTTAGCCATGCTATAGAAAAGTTAGTTAGCCATAAAAGTAAAAGAATCGACAAAGGAAAAGAAGTGGAGAAGAAGGAAGTTACACTACGATAAGGAAGTAAAAGCAAAGCAAAGCACAAGTAAATTGAAAGAAGGAAGAGAAGTAATACTTGTATTAGCTTGTCACCCTTCAAATACAACACTTACACACTCTCTCTCTTTCACTCTAATGGCTAAAATAGCAACTAGAAGAAGAACAACTACAACAACTACAAACCTAAAAATAAGATTATAAAAACTTGCTAAAACTCTAGATCTGCTCAAACTGAAGACCCCAGGGGGGTATTTATAGGCACCAGGGGAAAGGGGGCCACGTGGGAAGCATGTGGCCCAAAGCGCAGGCGCGCGCGCCCAAAGGGCGGCGAAAACGCGGCCAGGGCCGTGTTTCCGCGGCCCAGGCAGGGCGGCGCGCACCCAGTTTTAGGCAGTGCGTCGCCCAGTCTGTTATCTGACTCCTGAATGTCTTGGATTCATGATTTGATACCCTAGGCTGACAAAATCTTTAATCTAAAGTCAATTGCTACTTGGTAGGCTTTTAATCACCAATTAAATGGTGATTTAGGTCTTCTTCTTCATTTGCACACCATGGACCTAGGATCAAGCAAGTAAGGTTTTATTAGTAGAATTTTATATGAAATAAATATGAGAATGTGATGAAAATTATGCAAAATTAGAGACTAATCAATGAGCAGGAACAAGCCAGGAATATCAGGAATACAGGTGTATCAGGAGTACAGTTTATACTATAATATATCAAGATTGTAAACAAGATGTCAGTCATCATTCCCGCTATCGTGATAATTATAAGAGTCAAGTATATCATGCTGGGTGTCAAGTGATAGAATGATAGGAGGGTGATATTAGGCAGGTGACAAGTCATGTGATAACAAGGAGAAATTGTCAAGTAGTAGCATGTCGAGTGTCAGGTGATAACACATCGGTTGTCAAGTGATACAGACAGGTGCTAGATTTTAGCATGTAAATGACAGGTATTCAGTAATTGCATGTAAAGTATTAACATATCAAGTATGTACATGGCATACGATAGAATAATAGCTGAGCACAATCAAGCGGAGCTGAGCGAGGGTATGGATAGCAAACAGTGTTACACTAGAGCGCCTGGCGAGTACAAAATCTGGCAGCATCTCGCCTAGACGAATCTAGTGATAAAGCACTGAGCGCTAAGCGTGCCAACCAGGCAGAGCTGAAAGGCTTGATGGTCTGAGTGCACTTCTCTTACGAGGTAGTGGGCGAAAGCCCGAAGGCTAAAGTACGCTCGGGGTCTAAGCGCACTCGCGGTAGCTACCACGAAACCCATAAGGGTACAGGCCTAGAACCATTGGGTAGCCATCATAGGAGTGGGTGGAAACTCAGAGTCGGTACAAGACTACCTGCAATGTTAGTACCACACAAGCATGTTATATCGTGATAATAGCTAATCTATTGTACAGTAGTGAAGCCTGAAAGCTGAGCAGAGAGCTTGAAAGCTGAAGGGCCCAGAGGCCAAGTATGAAGCCCGGAGGCTGAAGGGCCCGGAGGCTAAGTATGAAGCCCGGAGACAAACGACCAGAAGGGTCGGCCACGCATGGTATAAGGTATGTCACAGGCATGATATATGTATAAGAAGTAACTATCCTAATACAAGCAATCATCACAGAGCAATACATGTCCAGTCATTGGCACTCGACCACATACAAATACAGGGTCACGGCCCAATACAAAATACATATAAATTTATAATAAATAACATGTCGACCCGACGAAGCGGGGAAAACCAAATGGAGGCGAGGGCACTCGCCTAAATCTCCGAAAAGCCGAAAACTCTGAAATTCCCAGAACTCGTGCACGCGCCAAAATATAAAAAAATATAAATAAATATATATTTAATTTTTTAGAGAGAGAAAAAGAAGAGGAGAGAGAAGAGAGAAAAGAGTAAGAGCTAGAGAGGAAAGAGAGAGCGAAAGAGAAGGAGGCCTAGAGAGAAAGTGATTTCTAGAGAGAGAAAGAGAGATTTGGAGAGAGAAAGTCTAGAGAGAGAAAGAGAGAGTTAGAGAGACTAGAGAGAGAAATAGAGAACTAGAGAGAGAAAGAGGAGAGAGGGACGGTAAGAGAGAGAGCTATGTGTGTGTGAGAGAGAGATCCACGGGGGCTGTTGCCCCCTGCTCACGCACAGCGCCCCCTCTGGGGAGCGCACGGCCTGGCCACTGGCCAGGCCACGCCAGGTGGTGGCGCAAGGCAGCGCCGCCACCGGCGGGGAGGGCAGGCACCGGCCACCCTAAGAGAGAGGGAGAGGAGAGGGTAAAGGAAGAAAAGAAAGAAAAGAAAAGGAAGAAGAATAGGAAGAAAAAGAAAGGAAAAGAAAAAGAAAAGAGGAAGAGAAGGGGTTCCCAGAGTTGGAGGGGACTCGCCGGCGGTGGTGGTGGCCTGATCTTGGGGAAGGAAGGGAGAGAGAGGTGGGAGAAATTAAAGGGTGGAGAAGAAAGAGGAGAAGATGAAGAGAGAGAATTGAGGGAGAGATTAGAAGTTGAAGGGAGAGAGGGAGAGAATTTGGAAGAGAGAGGAAGAAGGAGGAGGCGATGGCCGTTGGCGCCTAGGGAGAAGAAAAAGAAGGAGAAGGGAAAAGAAAAGGGGAGAAGGGAAAAGAAGAGAAGGAAAAGGAAAAAGAAAAGAAAAAGAAAAAGAAAAAGAAAAAGAAAAAAAGAGAGAAAGATTGATAGGGAGTGATGGATGGGAGTTGTAATAAATGAAGGGGAGTGGGTTGGTTGGTGAAGTCAGCGGGAAAGAAAAAAAGAAAAGGAAAGAAAGAAAGGAAGAAAGAAGAGGAAAGTTCGAAAAATATAATATTATAATAAAGTCAGAAAATATCGACTGTTCCAGAAAATTCCCCAAAAATACCCAGAGGTAAAAAACATCATCCTGAGAAATAATACGAAATGTATTTTTAGAAATAAAATTCCATTTTCAAATTAAAATCTTGAAGTCAACCGTCGATACCGGTCTACACCGGGTCGGTCGGATTTTGATAAATTCTGCAAAATACCAGAAAATGTATTAAAAAAGAAAATATGATTCTAAGAAGTAATGTGAAAGCAGAATTTAGAAATTCATTTCCGATTGCAAATTAAAGATCCTGGAATCAGCCAGCGATATCGGCCGACACCAAATCCTGTGGAATTTCGATAAATTTAGAAAATTCTTAGAAAAAGTATTTAGATAGAAAATATGATTTTAAGAAATAATGTGAAAAGCTATTTCAAGAAATTCAACTCCGTTTGTAAATTAAAAATCTGAGAATCGGTCAGCGGTACTGGTGGACACTAGTTTTGAAGATTTTCAATTTAATTCAGAAAATTTCAGAAAATCATAAAAAATCAAGAATATTGGAAAACAATATTTGAAACTAAAATCGGTCAAATCTGAATACTAGAAAGACCAAATCGAGTAATACCCTAGGATTGCGTCCTCGGTTTAGACTAGGGCTGACTCCGAGTCTACAAATCCGGATCTAAAGCAAAATGATCATATAAATAATTCATAATACAAAATAAATACATGAAGTAAATCAAAAAATATGATCAAAAAAAATCTGAATATGCAACTAAGTACGTATTCCGGGAGCGGGATGTTACATTCCATCCACCTTACAAAAATTGTGTCCTCGCAATTTCGATGAGTGGTAAAATGAACACAAAAGGGACAGGGACAAGAATTATACCAATCAAGATAGGAATCACTATAGGTAGGGCTCTCTAGTCGACTGAACAATAATCAGAATATAGACATCTTCTGCACTTCCTGCTGTATAAATCTTCAAATGATGCTGAATAATACTAACCTGATAATACAGATTCGCACTAGAATTCTCGCTGTACCGCATACTTAATGGCTCTCTGAGAATAAGCCTGAATATCAAAGATAAAGGAAATCCTGATAATACTTAGCATAATAAAGAAGACCGATAATTAAGAATTCCAAATACCTGGCGTCGATTACTTTGAAAGATACAGCCAAGAATATGGAATACCCGTAAAGAATCCCGACTACTGGCTTTTGAAAGATAACCCGGTTACAGATCCATTCTGAGAATACCTGAACTCCTAAAATTCATAGAGTTGGTTGAAGAGATCATATAATAGCTTCATTCTGAACCAGCCGCTACCTCCCTAGTCTATCCATAGCTTAAGTTGGTATAATATAAAGGCTTCGAAAAACTAAAACAGTGGAAAGATGGAACGGATTAGGGAGTAAAGGAAGGATGATCAAAAAAAAATTGATAACTCTGTACTTGTAGTTGGACTGTACAACCAGGACTCATGCATTCTAGTTACAAATTTTTTTATCATTAATTTACCCTCTGGACGTACTGAGGATGTGAGAGCCTAGGCTCCGATACCATCCTGTAACGCCCCGATTCTGAGGGTACGGAGACGTTACTACGACGTATATACGAAGGTTAAAAATACCTCACGTATATACGCTAAGCATCAGTGCAGGCAAGAATTAGAGTACAGAAGCACGTGGTGCATTATACATTTCAACATATGGGTACAATTATAAAGTTATCATCATATGTGACAAATATTATAAGAATATTACATCACCCGATAGGCGCAAATGCGAGAATACAAAGCGGTATACAAGTATGAAAAGTACAAATAGCGCTCACGAGTTTACAGAGGGAAAACTCGAGAGATGCGCAGAGGGGCCTGAAAGGATGGGGCTCTGGACGGTCTGCTGGGGATCCACGCTTCTATTGCGTCTCTTTAGTCAACAACTGGGGGAATCTACAAGCTCCAAGCTCCGAGACCTGGACATGAGGATCTAAAGGAGTCAGAACTCCCCGGCGAGCAGTGAGGCGAATACCAGATGGCGTGCAAAGATAAGCACACGTGTATCGATAAAATCGAATCATAATCATGCATTGAAAATCCTGTCATGAGCACAAGCAAATAGAAGCAGGTAGATATATAACAAGTGATATCAAGCAGGAATACTCATGGTATGATAAGATAAGAGCAGGAGACTGATGGAATAGAACACAAGTGGTAAAGAAGGATGTAAGCAGATATAATATAGTAACGATCATAAAACCGAAAATCCGAAGTGAAACCCGATGGAAGCAAACATGGCAAAGCAAACAACAGATCCATAGTTGGCATCTTTTATTATTATTACTCGTCTTACCCAGATGTCTAGATATGTGAACTAGCGTCCCAGCACACACATATATCCACATCTGAGTAAAGCAACGTTGTTATTAAAAACCAACGGGGGTGGCAAGGAACAGTGTTTACAGTGTATCCCGTACATGCCTGGGACCACGGTCCAGGGTGTTCCATTGCTGGTGTACGGAACCGGCCGCTAGACCTACAGGAGGGTCTTATAGGATGCCCTTTTTAAGATGGTACTAGGAAGGAGGGAGCTAGCGCTCCCCTTGGTCGCTTGGAGGCTCACAAGTCAGACCAAAAGTTTTAGTTACACAACATACCTAGTACCACTGTAAACACGAACTTGTATTGATATCCGCAAGTTTTTCCCGACCCGATATAAGTTGTCCATTTTATGGTTTATTTGATAATTATCAGATTCCAGGAATGAGCAGGAACAAGCCACGAATATCAGGAATACAGGTGTATTAGGAGTATAGTTTGTACTATAATATATCAAGATTGTAAACAAGATGTCAGGTCATCATTCCCGTTATCATGATAATTATAAGAGTCAAGCATATCATGCCGGGTGTCAAGTGATAGCATGACTGGAGGTTGATATTAGGTAGGTGACAAGTCATGTCATAACAAGGAGAAATTGTCAAGTAGTAGCATGTCGGGTGTCAGGTGATAACACATCAGTTGTCAAGTGATACAGACAGGTGCTAGATATTAGCATGCAAATGACAGGTATTAAGCAATAGCATGTCAAGTGTTAACATATCAATTATGTACATGGCATGTGATAGAATAATAGCTGAGCATAATCAAGCGGAGCTGAGCGAGCTGGGGGTATAGACAGCAAACAGTGTTTAACACTAGAGCGCCTGGCGAGGTTACCGGGACGACTCGGCTTAAAGTACGAGTAGAAAATCTGACAGCATCTCGCCTAGACGAATCTAGTGATAAAGCGTTGAGCGCTAAGCGTGCCTACCAGGCGGAGCTGAAAGACCTGACGGTCTGAGCGCACTTCTCTTTCGAGGTAGTGGCCGAAAGCCCGAAGGCTAAAGTACGCTCGGGGTCTAAGCGCACTCTCGATAACTACCATGAAACCCATAAAGGGTACAGGCCTGGAATCATTGGGTAGCCATCCTGGGAGTGGGAAGAAACCCAGAGTCGGTACAAGAGTACCTGCAATGTTAGTACCACGCAAGCATGTTATATCGTGATAATAGCTAATCTACCATAGAGTAGTGAAGCCTGAAGGCTGAGTAGAGAGCCCGAAAGCTGAAGGGCCTGGAGGCCAAGTATGAAGCCCAGAGACAAATGACCACGAAGGGTCGGCCACGCATGGTATAAGGTACGTCACAGGCATGACATATGTACAAGAAGTAAACTATCCTAATACAAGCAGTCATCACAGAGCAATACATGTCAAGTCATTGGCACTTGGCCACATACAAATAGAGGGTCACAACTCAATACAAAATACATATAAATTTATAATAAATAACAGTTGACCCGGCGAAGCGGAGAAAACCAAATGGAGGCAAAGATACTCGCCTAAATCTCTGGAAAAGCCAAAACTCTGAAACTCCAAAATATAATAAAATATAAATAAATACATATTTAATTTTTTAGAGAGAAAGAGAAGAGGAAGAGAAGAGAGAGAAAGAGTGAGAGCTAGAGAGAAAGAGAGTGAGATAGAAAGAGGCCTAGAGAGAGAAAGTGATTTCTAGAGAGAGAAGAGAGATTTGGAGAGAGAAAGTCTAGAAAGAGAGAGTTAGAGAGAGACTAGAGAGAAATAGAGAACTAGAGAGAGAAAGAGATGAGAGAGAAAGAAAAGAGGGAGAGGGACGGTGAGGAGAGGGCTGCGAGAGAGAGACCTGGGAGAGAGAGATGAGAGAGAGATCCAGGGGGCTGTTGCCCCCTGCTCACGCACAGCGCACCCTCTAGGGAAGGCGCACGGCCTGGCCGTCGGCCAGGCCACGCCAAGTGGCGGCGCAGGGCGCCCCGGCCACCGGTGGGGAGGTGGCGCCGGCCACCGGTGGGGAGAGAGGGAGAGGATAGGGTAAAGGAAGAAAAGAAAGAAAAGAAAAGGAAAACAAAATGAAAGGAAAAAGAAAAAAGGAAGAGAAGGGGTTCGCCGGAGTTGGAGGGGGTCGTTGGCGGTGGTGGTCGAAGTCCCGGTGATGGTGGTGATGGCCGGATCTTTGGGGAGGAAAGAGAGAGGTGGGAGAAATTGAAGGGTGGAGAAGAAAGAGGAGGAGATGGAGAGAGAGAATTGAGGGAGAGATTAGAAATTGAAGGGAGAAAGGGAGAGAAATTGGGAGAGAGAGAAGAAGGATGAGGCGGCGGTCATTGGCGCCAGGGGAGAAGAAAAAGAAGGAGAAAGAAAGGAAGAGGGGAGAAGGGAAATGAAGAGAAGGAAAAGGAAAAAAGAAAAGAAAAGAAAAGAAAAGAAAAAGAAAAAAAAAAGAAAAGAAAAAGAGTGAGAGATTGATAGGGAATGATGGATGGGAGTTGTAATAAATGAAGGGGAGTGGGCTGGTTGGCGAAGTCGGTGGGAAAAGAAAATGAAAAGGAAAGAAAGAAAGGAAGAAAGAAGAGTTTCCAAAAATATAATATTATAATAAAACAGAAAATATCGACTGTTCCAGAAAATTTCCCAAAAATACCTAGAGGTAAAAAAACATCATCCTGAGAAATAATACGAAATCAATTTTTAAAATAAAATCCCATTTTCAAATTAAAAATTCTGGACTCAATTGTCGATACCGGTCTACACTGTGTCGGCCGGATTTTGATAAATTCTGAAAAATCTCAAAAAATGTATTAAAAAAGAAAATATGATTCTAAGAAGCAATGTGAAATTAGAATTTAGAAATTCAATTCCGATTGCAATTAAAAATCCTGGTATCAGCCAGCGATATCGACCAATACCAAATCCGGTGGAATTTTGATAAATTCAGAAAATTCTCAGAAAAAGTATTTAAATAGGAAATATAATTTTAAGAAATAATGTGAAAATCTATTTCTAGAAATTTAACTCTATTTATAAATTAAAAATCTGAGAATCGGTCAGCGGTACTGGTGCACACCGGTTTTGAAGATTTTCAATTTAATTCAGAAAAATTTCAGAAAATCTTAAAATCTAGAATATTGGAGAATAATGTTTGAAACTAAAATTGGTCAAATCTGAATAACAAAAAGACCCAATCGAGTAATACCCTAGGATTGGGTCCCCGGTTCAGACTAGGCCTGACTCCGAGCCCACGAATCTGGATCCAAAGCAAAACGATCATATAAATAATTCAAAATATAAAATAAATATAGGAAGTAAATTAAAAAATACGATCAAAAAATTTGAATACGCAACTAAGTACGTATTCTGCGAGCGGGGTGTTCCATGCGTGCTTGGAGATTTTTGTGGGCTAAGGAAGGGTAATGACTCTCCTACCTTATCTTGATTTTGGTTTTGCCCTTAGAATTTGATTGTGCAGAGTGTGTAAGATATAGAAAAGTAACATTCAAAAGTAAATATCACCCAAAAATGTTCCTAAACTATGCTATGCATACGTACATTGTCTCCAGCTATCTTCAACAGTAATTGTAAAATAAACGTAATTAGACAAATGCCTAGAATGCAAGTCTAAACGTTTTTTTAAGCAATTAACAATCACACAGATTAGTGTTGGATTAAAAATAGGGTGTGTGAATATCAAATATAGCAAGAATAATAACACACAAAAACTTTATTTTTGCAAGCAATATGTCCTGCAAAAAAGAGTTTTTAGTAATCCAACAAAATTTTTAACTTTTGCACTGCAATTTCTTGAAATTTTGTTCCTACTTTCGACAGTAGGGTACAGAATAGCAAGTCTTCTCCTGCAAAGCTTGAATGCTAAATCTGAATTTTGACTTTCCTGAAAGAAGACACCAAACTTATTAGAAAACAATTACAACGTTCCATCCCCGGTAACGACACCAAAATTTGATCGTGAAATGAAAGTGATAAGAATTATCGTGTAGCTTTGGGCAACGGGTCGTGTCCACGATGCGATAGAAGCTTTTTGGTAATTTTATTAAGTAACAAATAATTGAGTTGGTGTCTTTCTTTTTTTATCAATTGAAAAAGAGAATGGAGAGAAGGGAAATGATTAAAAGAAATTACGAACTTAGAGAAGGCTTTGGAAAATGTGATTTTTTTTTTTAAAGCTTGAAGAGTGATTTGTTGTTTGTAATATAAGAAGAAGATCTTGGCTCACTATCTCACTTACTCAACGATGTGTTCTTCTCTTGAAATTCTTAGTGCCTCAACTTGATCATAGGTAAAATCCTAAGCTTGAGTTTTGAAAGTTTTAAGCAAAACAAATAAGATAGTTTGAAAAAGTTAACTCTGTTCTTTAAGAAATCATCTTGAATTGAATGTTAAATTATCAAGTCTTTCAAGTATGAAATAAAAACAAGTTCAAGAGATGTTTTAAAAGAAGTAGAAGTTTAGAAATCCAAACCCATCCTCATGTGCCTTCAATAACACTTTCAAAGAAGAAAGCTTAATTTAGGCATGCATATTCGATTGGGTCTTACATCAAAACCATTCAAAAAGAAGAGGGATCGAAGAGAGGAACAATAGTGAGGCCAGAAAATGAATTTAGCTACTCATGGAAGATGAAAAACAATACATGAAAATAAAGTAAGACATACACGTGAATTGGAGTGGAAGAAGAGAAAGCTTGATCTTTTATTGATGTCACTTCAATCTTCATATTACAATCACTCTATTCCTCTCTCTCACTGGGCTTTGAACTAGACTACGAATAATAAAACAAAGATACAACTTCCATACCATCTAACAAAGAGCCTAAACCTTAAAAACAAAGGAAAAAATTTAAACTAAGTTCCGGTCCCTTTTTCTCTTAAAAATACAGTATTTATAGGCAAAAACTAAACAGGGGAGGGCGTACGAAGATAGGGGAGCAAACACTCCCCCAACAAACTTAACAAGGCTGTGGAAACGCAGCTTTGGTCGCGTTTCCGCGGCCGGGCTGTGGCCAGGTGGCCACAGCCCGGTCGCGTTTCCACAGCCGGGGGTATACCTCCTCGTTTTGTATTCTGACTTTATCTCCTGCTGGTTTTCCTGTTTCAGCTCAAGATTTGACGAAACAGCCTTTGATAGTTGACTTTAACTACTTGATTTGGGAAGATTCATTTTACCAGTTTTTAACCTCTCTGATTTGCCATGACCTGCCCTGATTTCCTGATTTTGAATTAATTCTGAATTAAATCAGAATTTGAAGGGCTTTTGGGGTCGTTTCTCTTTCCTATTCTTTAGTAATGGGCCTGCATTTTATAAAGAAAAATATGGCTTATTAATATGATTTATTTAGATAATAAATATGGTAATGTGATAATAAATATGCAATATATTAACCGATCAGGGGGTAACTAATCCACGGACTTGCCCGGAGTAAACCAGACAACCAAACTAGATTTAGGGGAAGATCAGAGTTGTTCTCAAAAAATCGATCGGGGTGGACGCTGGCGTCGCGTCTCTGGCCTCAGGAAAGCTGCAGAAACGCGACAATTAGAGACTGGGCGTGGCAATTTGGAGGAGAGAGGGGGAGGGGTGGGGCTCGGGTGCGGTCAGCGCCTAGGCTCCTCTCTTCAGATTTGAGAAATGTTTTGGGTTAGATTAGTGGAGAGGGAGAAGGAGAGTATAACTAGGAGTAGAAAAAGATGGATTTTCAAATCTAGCTCTAGGGTAAGGGGTTATTTACAAGTATACAAGGGGTAGTTATATCATATAAACAATAATAAAGAACCCCTAATTTTTATTTTATTTACACTTCTATTTTTATTTTTATTTGTATATTTTTTTATTTTTTTTATTTGTGGTGTGTGGATGGCCATGGTCATGTGTACGATGGAGCAAAAAGACTCAGTACAATTTCAGCCTGTGACTTAGGCTTAGTGGTCAGGAATGGCTTCAATCTTTGCCTCGAGTTGTATAGCAGAACCTTTTCCCCAGCGGTAAAGTTTTTTCGGTTGATGATCTGGTCATGAAAAATTTTAGTCCTACATTTTGTGATCCGCGCATTCTTATAAGCCTCATTCTGTATTTCCTCCGATTCTGAGATCTACAATCTCCTTAGTTCACTGGCTTTAGTCAGATCAAAATTAAGTTGCGTAATAGCCCATAAGGCTCTGTGTTCTAACTCGACAGGCAGATGATAGGATTTTTCAAATACAATACTATATGAAGACATCCCTAGAGTTATCTTAAAAGAAGTTCGGTAAGCCAATAACGC
The DNA here is from genome assembly GCA_038442645.1 of Agave tequilana. Taxonomy (NCBI): domain Eukaryota; kingdom Viridiplantae; phylum Streptophyta; class Magnoliopsida; order Asparagales; family Asparagaceae; genus Agave; species Agave tequilana. The sequence continues at coordinate 84,954 of JAVJIF010022267.1, forward strand.
ATCATTTAGCTTGACTGACCATTCTTTTCGATTTTGTCCCACTGTCTTTTCCAAAATGAGCTTGATTCGTCAATTGGTCACTTCAACTTCCCATTTGTTTGGGAATGATACGAGGTTGACAACTTGTGATTGATGGAGTACTTCCCATCAGAGCTTCAGAAACTCTATTGCAGAAATGTGACCCATTGTCACCAATTATTGCTCGAGGGATGCCAAAACAGGAGAAGATGTTTTCCTTGAGAAATTTGACAACAACTTTATTGTCATTGGTCTTAGTAGGCGCAACTTCTACCCATTTCGAGACGTAATATACTACAACCAAGATGAACTGGTTGCCAAAGGATTTGGGAATGGTCCCATGAAGTCAAGACCCCAAACATCAAAAGTTTTGACTTCGAGAATCGGGTTTAGGGGCATCATGTCTCGTCTCGAAATTTTCCTAGTTTTTTGACAATTCTCATATGACTTAAAGAAGTAGAATGAGTCTTTGAATAAAGTGGGCCAGTAACACTCACTTTGTAAAACTTTCTATGTGGTTTTGTGAGGACCGAAGTTGTCATCCGCATGCAAGTTCATGGCAGAACTGAGCAAGCTCCTCTGTTCTTCTCCTGTATACATCGTCGAATAATTAGGTTAGGACAATACTTAAAGAGATACAACTCTTTCCAGAAGAAATATCATACTTAGGCAAAGAAGCGATATTGTTCTTGCTTTGTCCATTCAGTGGGTAGTTGTCCAGTGGCTAGATAGTTGACTATGTCTGCATACCATGGTTCCTTGAAAATGACAAGGATGTGCTCATCTGGAAAATCCTCATTGATCAAGCTTGTACTATCACGCATTAGGAATTCTTGACAGATGATCACCACCATATTTTCTACACCTCTTTTATCATGGATTTCTAGGTCGCATCTTGAAGTAGAAGATCCACCGGATCAGTCGGGGTTTAGCTTCCTTCTTAGTCATGAGATACCTGAATGCTGAGTGATCTGTGAAAATCACAGTCTTCGATCCTAGTAAGTAGGGCCAAATCTTTTCTAACACGAACAACGGTCAAGAATTCCTTCTTGGTTGTTGTATAGTTCTGTTGGGCATCATTCAGGGTCCTACTCGAGTGGTAAATCACGTGCTGCCTATTGTTGATGCGCTATCCTAGAACAGTGCCGATAACAAAATCAGAGGCATTACACATGATTTCAAATGGTTGAGCCCAATCTGGAGCAGAAATGATAGGTGCAGATACAAGGTCTTGCTTATGCTTCTCCCGTGACTTGAAACATTCATCGTTAAAATTAAAAGGCACGTCCTTTGCGAGCAGGTTGGTTAAGGGTCTTAACGTTTTGCTAAATCCTAATAAACCATCAATAGAACCAAACATGCCCTAAAAAGAATCTGATATCCTTGATGCTTTTGGATGGTGGAAGCATAGCGATAACTTCTATTTTTGCCTTGTCAACGTTGATTCCTCTCCTAGAAATCTCATGGCCTAAGAAAACCCCCTATCTCACCATGAAGTGACATTTCTCCCAGTTCAGAGATAGATTCTTTTTCTTACATCTTTACAGAACTAACTCTAGATGATGAAGAAACGATCAAATAAATCTCCGTAGATGGAGAAGTCATCCATAAAAATCTCTAGAAAATGTTCTACCATGTTGGAGGAAAGACTGAGCATGCACCGTTAGAATGTCGCGGGAGCGTTGCACAATCCCAGTGGTATGCGTCGGTAGGCAAAGGTTCTGAACGGCCAAGTGAACGTAGTCTTCTCCTGATCTTCTGTAGCAATGAGGATCTGATTGTATCCCGAGTACTGATTAGTCTCTAATTTTGCATAATTTTTATCACATCTTCACATTTATTTCATATTAAATTCTACTAATAAAGCTTTGCTTGCTTGATTCTAGGTCCATGGTATGCAATGAAGAAGAAGACCCTAAATTACCATTAATTGGTAATTAAAGGCCTATTAAGATAGCCATTGACCTAAGAGGCTGATTCTGTCAAAACTAGGGGCTGCAAACACAAAACCGGGACCAGATACTGATAGGAGACAAAAAGGACTGTGCGCGCTCGAAGTGCCACGTGCGTGGCCACTACATGGCCGCGAAAACGCGGCTCTAGACGCGTTTTTGCGACCATACGGCAGCGGCACGCGCCGCGTTTTGGGCTAGGGCTTGTCCCCTGGCCCCTCTTCCTTGGTGGCTATAAATACCCCCCGGGTTCTAGAGTTGGGGATATACAGAGTTTTAGGAGTAGTTTTCATTTCCATTTTGTAGTTTAAGGTAGTGTAGTGCAGTTTTTCTTCTTCTTCCTCTTCCTCCTTATATTTTTCGTTTCTTGTAGTCTTGTATTAGGGAGAGAGAGTGGTACATGTTGGAAAGCATGAGTGCCTGTAATAGAAGGTGACAATTTATGAAAGGTGCTCTCTTACTTTATCTTTGCTTTCTTCTCTCTAATCTCTTTTACATGTGTAGCTAGTCTTTTCTCTCATGACAACTAACTACTAACCACCAACTTACTAACTTCTTTTATGATAATCCACATGAATCTAATAGCCTCGTTTTGGCCTTGCTCTTGCAAGAGCCATTGATGGCTCATTATGTTGGATCTAACACTCTAACTTCCTAACAACTAACAAGCTAACATTACTTTACTTCATGCTTGCTCTTATCGGGTTTTGATGATTTAAGTGTAGCTTGTACTTGTTTGTTGAGTTGGGTTGTGATGAGTTACATATGGGTCATACTTTGAATTGCTCTTGAACCAAGGACTAGTGATGGCCAATGATACATGTGAGGCAACTATCACTAAGAGGTTAGCGTATTGGTGGAGTCATTAGTAGTTAGTAGCCGTGAGTTTTCTTTCTCTTTCACTTGTTTTAGAAATATATCCAAAAATCACAAACATATCCTTTTCTATATTTCCCACTTCTTTATGTTTCACCGTATACTTCTCTTTCCATTCTTTGTTTTATTTTCTTTTCATTCTTTAAAACTTTGAAGAACTTTTAACATACACGTGAATCAACCGGTAAAGCTTCTATCATCTCCCATCCTTGTGGATTCGACTCGTTTTAGCCTCTATGCTATAACCGAAGTATCGAGGAAGCCTAAGCACACACACTTTAAATCTTGATTTCAAAACATACACTTTTTGTGCGCGGTTTTACTCCGATCAAATTTTGGCGCCGTTGCCGGGATGGAACGGTTTGATTTCACAAGTTTGCTAACTTTTCTTCTTTATTTTTTGGTGTGCAGGTTAAAGTTTTAGTATTGCAAAAGCCCACACTTGCTCAAGTGTGGTCGGGTAAATTTCTTGTATATTTTTATATTCTGCTGCTAATTTTTATTTATATTACCTGTGCACTGTAATAATTTTTAAGAACTAAAATGCAAAATTGGATGCTTTAAAACGGTTTAGACATTTGCATTTAGGCACGTGTCAATTTTAATTCCAATATACTGTATTTTATTCTTGTGTGTTGTGATATTGACGGAGGTGTACATATTGCATTGCATATAGTTAGGACAAACACTTCAGTGCTTTACTCGCTTTTTTGTTTCATTCTTATCTATATTGCACACTTGCACAAATTAAACTTAAGGGCAATACCCAATACAACATAAGGTGGGGAAGTTATTACCCTCCCTTACCCCAAAAAACCTCCCCACTCACACAACCCACGCCTTAATAAAAAATTGCTAGACGTTGGCTCCTAGTGTCTAAGGTTGGGGATTGAGAGGCAAAACCTCGAAGAATGGTAGTTTGGCATAATTATAGGCCCGTTGCTCCGGTACGGATACCTCCCACTGATCTTGCCTCTACCTGGCCGATTAACTCGTGGTCAGCTTCTGACAATAGACCCTCCGTGGACAGTCTAACCAGTTAGGAGTCATCTAGGTCTAAGTCAACCCTAGCATAGGCTTGTTTTCTTTTTCTTTGTTTGTTTGTTTGTTTGTTTTCTTTTTTTTTGTATATTGTGAAATGGATTTTAACAACAATAATTCTTTCAATCATGATATAAATCCATATTTCACTCCAACCTCATTTGACTCGGATGACTCCGACCTAGCTATGTACAACATGAACCAACCATTTATGCCGAGTTGGGATTATCCGAATCAATATGACCCATATCCTCAACCATATGACCATAATTTTCAAAATAATTTCAACTCTTCACAGAGTCAATGGGGATTCACCTCCCCTGAGTCAGATTTTCAACCACATTGTCCACAATTTTCACAACATTTATTCCCCAATTCTGCTTCATATCCTCCTTTTCCTGAGCTACCTATTGAAGAAAAATCATCATTACAAAGGACTTTAGAAGAAGCAATAGAGACCCAAAAATAATTTGAAAACAATATGGCCTCATCATGTCCACAAAATTTCCAAATTCATATAGTTCTTTTTCAGAACCACTCAAAGGAAAATCATTATGGGAAAAAACTATGGAATTCGTGCAAGAGACCGAGTACATAATGCAAAATACGATTGACTTCCCATGTCCATCAAATGTTCAAGAATCTTGCCATTTTGGAAATCCAGCTTCAATTTCATCATACAAACCTGAACTTGACCAATATCCAATTCCTGATACTTTGGCAAGTTATCCATTTCCTAAAATTTAACTTGAAGATGAATGTGAACCTGAGCTTCAAGTTAGCAATTCGAGTTCGTTCATTGAATCATTATTGACTCCTGTAGTGTTACCTAAACTAAGTGACATTCTTGAGCCAGTTTTAATTCCCATCAATCCTAAACTTGACTCGATCATTTCACCCATTCACATTCTTTCTATGGACAAAAATCAAGATTCAATTTCATTACCTCCATTTGAACTTGCCCAAAATTTTGAGAACCACTTTGACATTTTAGCAAGTTATCCTTTTCTCGAAATTGAACTTGATCTTGAATGTGATCCTGAACCTCATATTAGTAATTTCATTTCACTTTTTGATTCAATAATGACTCCGGTATCTTTATCAGATTTTTTCTCTATTTCGGAGTCAACATTGGATCCTGTACCCGTACGCTGTGAAATTGAATCACCAATATCTTATGATCACACTATGGAGAAAGTGTGTGAACATCAATTCTTTGGTTTGGATCCTATTTTTGAACCAATTTCGACTCTCATTGTTGACTCTCGACTTGATCTGAGTCAATTTCCCGAGTCGGTATCGGTTTTTTTCCTGTTCCATTTGTGTCCAAATCAATCATCTCTCAAAATCACACTTCATTATTGGACAAGAATGTTGTCATTATTTTTGAAAATTAGAAATTAGATGGGGATAAAATTTTCAATAAAACCATTCAATCCATCATTCTTTTATTGGGTCTTGTTAGAGAGGTCATTGGTGGGTTTCTGCAAGATCCACGATATCTTGATTGGGTAGCAACGCTTGGCCCAATCAGACCACCACCGGAGCCACCCCTTGCGGTAATCTTCCTTCCCTCTCCATTTGTTTCATTTATTTACACATTCACGATGCATTAAGGACCATGCATGAGATGAGTGCGGGGGAGGGTTTACTAACATAGGTAGTTTTAAAACTTTCTTCCTTTTACACTTCTTTTTAATTAAACAAAAAAAATCTTTTATATAAAAACTTTTTACCAAGCTTTTTGACAAGATAAGTAGTTTTAATTTATTTTTAAGAAATTAAGATTATCTTAGGAATTAGGAAGACCTAAAATTATGAAATTTTAAACCAAGTCAAAATAATAGATCTTGTTTAAATTTTAGGATAAGAAAGTAAAATTGAAAAATAATTTGATCTTAAATTTTTTGTCTTAGATTTATGCACTCCACACTTACACAATTTTTGGGATTGAAACAAAGACTCAAAATGTCATAAAATATATATTCAAAAAAATTATGTTTAAATAAAAACCACTTATTGAAGTTGGGTAATTATGCCTCAGGAAGCATGATTATTCACACCTAAAATGGTGGATAAAATAAAATAATCCCCTTTAGTTTTGTGGTCTTGTTTACTTGAGTCCTTAAGTCCGAGGGATGTTTTCTCATTTGGTGCCCTAAGACCATCTGGTTTGGGAGTCACCGGCTAAAGGCTCACTACCCAGGTAAATAAGAAAGCCTAAGAAAACTAAGGAAAAAAGAAAATAATAATATAATATAAATAATTGGCATGAAAGTTAGAGTCGACATCCCAAAAACCTTCACAGTTCACAAAGTGCATATTTTCTAAGAATTTTATGAAAGATCAAAGAGTCAATTCAATTCTAAATTCTTACATTTAATTTATAACAAGATTTTTTACATTTTGACTTAGTTTAAGAAAGAACAATTTCAAGTTAACCTATGACCTTGGATCATTATATTTTTCGCAAAAACACTTCAACACTTTTCTCTATTTCAAAAAGCATCTTCAAAATACTAACATTTGATTTCTTTCTTTATGGATTTTGTGGGTGTAATCCGCTGAAAACCCTCAAGAGACAAAACTCCTCCTCTAGGGGAAACTTAGAGGTTTAACGGCTTGTTGCACATGCTCAGTGCAATCGTGTCACCTGCGAAAGTGGTGTAATAATTCCTTAGTTTTTTATTTTGCTTGGGACGAGCAAAAGATAAGTGTCGGGGTGTGATTAGTCTCTAATTTTGCATATTTTTATCGCATCTTCACATATATTTTGTATTAAATTCTGCTAATAAAGCTTTACTTGCTTGATTCTAGGTCCATGGTGTGCAATGAAGAAGAAGACCCTAAATTATCATTTAATTGGTAATTAAAGGCCTATTAAGATAGCCATTGACCTAAGAGGCTGATTCTGTCAAAATCAGGGGCTGCAAACACAAACCGGGACCAGATACTGATAGAAGACAAAAGGACTGCGCGCGGCTCGAAGCGCCGTGCGGCGCGTCACTACATGGCCGTGGAAATGCGGCTCTAGATACATTTCTGCGGCTACACGGCCGCGGCGCGCGCCGCGTTTTGGGCCAGGGCTTGTCCCCTGGCCCCCTCTTCCCTGGTGGCTATAAATACCCCTGGGTTCCAGAGTTAGGGATATACAGAGTTTTAGGAGTAGTTTCATTTCCATTTTATAGTTTAAGGTAGTGTAGTGTAGTTTTTCTTCTTCTTCCTCCCTTGTATTTTTTATTTCTTGTAGATCTTGAATTAGGGAGAGAGAGTGGTACATGTTGAAAGCAAGAGTGCTTGTAATAGAAGGTAACAATCTATGAAATGTGCTCTCTTACCTTCTCTTTGTTTCTTCTCTTTAATCTCTTTTACATGTGTAGCTAGTCTTTTCTCTCATGGCAACTAACTACCAACTTGCTAACTTCTTTTATGATAATCCACATGAATCTAATAGTCTCGTTTTGGCCTTGCTCTTGCAAGAGCCATTGATGGCTCATGATGATGGATCTAACGCTCTAACTTCCTAACCACTAATAAGCTAACATTACTTTACTTCATGCATGCTCTTATCGGGTTTTGATGATTTAAGTGTAGCTTGCACTTGTTTGTTGAGTTGGGTTGTGATGAGTTACATATGGGTCATGCTTTGAATTGCTCTTGAACCAAGGACTAGTGATGGCCAATGATACATGTGAGGCAACTATCACTAAGAGGTTAGCGTATTGGTGGAGTCATTAGTAGTTAGTAGCCGTGAGTTTTCTTTCTCTTTCACTTGTTTTAGAAATATATCCAAAAATCACAAACATATCCTTTCTATATTTCCCACTTCTTTGTGTTTCACCGTATACTTCTCTTTCCATTCTTTGTTTTTCTTTCTTTTCATTCTTTAAAATTTTGAAGAACTTTTAACATACACGTGAATCAACCGGTAAAACTTCTATCGCCTCCTGTCCTTGTGGATTCGACTCATTTTAGCCTCTATGCTATAACGGAAGTATCGAGGAAGCCAAAGGACACACACATTAAATCTTGATTTAAAACATACACTTTATGTGCGCGATTTTACCCCGATCAAGTACCCATCTAGGAAATAATAGTACTCATGTCCAGCTAAGCGTTCAAGCATTTGGTCGATGAAGCGTAGCGGAAAGTGGTCCTTACGAGTGGCTGCATTCAACTTTCTTAGTCAATACAAATACGAACCTTGGTAGACAGTCTTGTTTGTATCAACTCTTTGTGCTCATTCTCTACCACCATAAAATTAACTTTATTGGGGACAACATGAACCAGGCTAACCCATTGGCTATCAGAAATGAAATAAATGATCTTATTGTCTAACAATTTCAAATTTCTATTTTTACAGCCTCTTGCATGAGTGGGTTAAGCCTGCGCTGTGGGTCCCTCCTGAGAATCGCTTCATCGTTTAAATGAATTCTGTATTGAAACTATGCTGGACTTATCCCCTTAATATCTTTCATTATCCCTCCAATGGCTTCCCTATGTCTCCTCAAAATAGACATTAAGTTGTCCTCTTATTGCCCAGCTATATGACTGGCAGGGTTTCTCTTCCACCTAGGTAGGTGTACTTGAGGTATTCAGGTAAAGCTTTTAACTCTAGGGAAGGAGTTGACTCATTGGACGAGAGATTTAGAGTTTCTGTCCTGGGATGAGGTACACTTGGGCTTAATGCATAGTCCACTGCTGTGAATCTGTGATCTGGTCCAGATTGAAATCCTTAGACTCCAGATCAAACTCACTTTCTATGTTCCTTTCTATGCTCTCTTCATGCTCACTGGTCAAATTTTCAATAGAATTGACCTAAAAAATCTGATCATTTATATCCCTAGGTTGTTTTCCAAGATTAAAAACACTGACCTCCTTTGTCATGTCTCCAATGGTCAGTCACATGGACTAGTTCCTACAGTTGATTATGGCATTAGCTGTAGTAAGGAATGAGCGTCCTAAGATGACTGGAGTTTGAGACTGTGGATTTGACACAGGTTGGGTCTTAAGCATAATGAGTCAACGGGGTGGATGAAATTCCCGACCAGGATGAGGACATCTGTGATTTTCCCTTTGGAAATTTTCACAGATCGATCAGGTAACTTAATGGTGACGCGAGTTGGACTCAGCTCGCCCAACCCAAGTTGCTGGTTTACTAAGGAGGTAGCAAGTTGATACTTGCTCCTAGGTCAGAAGTGCTCGACTAATTTCTATTTTCCTATGGTGCAAGAATTATGGGACATCTAGGATCTTTATATTTCACCAGAATATGACTAAACAGAATTTGCTTTTGTTGGTTGCCAAAGAACACTTTCTTGGGCACATTCATTTTTGTCTTCTTCGTACACATATCCTTAAGAAATTTAGCAATGCTGGAACTTGTTGGATAGCTTCAAGAAGAGGCAAGTTCAATTGGACCTGTTAAACATCTCTAATATCTTTTCCATGTGCACATTTTATTATTGTTCCTAAGCCTATTAGGAAATGGTGCTACAGGCTTTGAACTTGATCAGCAGTTGTGTCTTTGTCAGATGTTTGCGGAGCAGATTGAGAGGAGCTAGCAAATGTGGAAGCAGGAGTAGGATCAATGTGGATAGGATTTTTCTACTAGTAGACCTTGTTGTCTACCTTTTTTCCTAATCTGAGTGTGTGAACAACATTGCATTGGTTGATCTGAGGATCCTGAATTTCATAAACTTGATTGGAATTCTTAGGGTTGACTAGCGACTGACTAGATAAAGTACCCTTGGGTCTTTCACTTAGAGAGTTTGCTAATTGACTCATCTACATTTCCAATGTAGCTATGGCCTGTGAATGGTTGTTCAACGTCTATCCTTGATTTTGCATTAAGGCCGCTTGGGACATGAATGCCTCCATACTCTCCTCCAATTTACTGAACTTTTTCTCTATTGGTGATTTTTTGTAGGAGGAAGATGAAGCTTGACTAGGAAAATTTGCTTGATGATTGGGATGGTGAAGATTGTTGGAGAAATTGGGCTTGGGAGGATTTTTCTGGGCCCAAGAGAAATTCAGGTGATTTCTCTCTAACCCAGATTGTACGCCTGCGAGTAAGGATTGTGTTGCATCCTTGAGTACGCCGCATTCATGTTTTCTGACGGTACTTGATGAGTCTGAAAAATAGGATACCCTTTGAAAACATGATTCGATGCCTGACAGTATGAACAACCTAGATTATGAATGGGTAGTAGGTTGATTTGGTTGACGTTCGCTGGCTCTTTCGTTTCTAGAGCCTCTATTCTCCTCATCAGAGTTGTGGTCTTGGCTTCAATAGCTATGGATGATTTTAAGGATAGGAGCCCTCCTTTAGAAGCTATAGATTATGAATTCTTTAGTTCTTCAGAGGTTGGCTCCTCCCATTGCAGGATTTCTCAGCTAGATCTTCAAACAAATCCCAACCTAGTTTTCATCCTTTTACAAGAGCCCCCTGACACATGGTTTCTAATAGGGTTTTTGTTTTAATCCAAATCATCATAGAGAATCTGGTACTGATGTCATTTCTCTACACCGTGTGACGGCACTGAGCTAGGAGATCTTTGAATCGTTCAAACTATCTCCAGAATGGTTCGCTCTGTTCTTACCTAAACTGCATGATATTCTTTCTGATGAGGTCAGTCTTGTGAGCTGGGTAAAATTCTTCAAGAAGACCTTGACAAAATCGTCCAACACATTGTTGTAACTGAATCTACAGCTATGCTATACAACCATTTCTTAGCTAGGTCCATTAGGGAAAAGGAATGAAACATAACCTAACGATATCGTCTCCTAGCTGGGGAATGCGCATCATGAGGCATACTTCTTCAATTTCCTAACAAAGAAGTATGCATCCTCTAAGTCTAAACCGTGAAATTTGGAAGAGTGTTGATGAATTGGGGCTTCAACTAAAAGTTATTACCATTCGCCTCAGGAAGTTTTATACAAGATGGTAGTGAAGTTCTGATTGGGTAAAACCTGTCCCATAGTAATGCCATCATGGTTTAGGATGCAGGGGCAGAGAATGTTTCTTATTAATCTGGAAGTTACAGGATCTCTCACCCACTCTTACATGTAGCACACTATAAACAACATACAAACAATAAAATAATTGAAAAGAATAAAAAAAAGTAAACAAAAGAAAGAAAAAAAGCACCAAGCCTTAGTCAAAGTACCTGAACCTAGACGACTCCTAACTGGTCGATTCTCCAGGGGAGGTTGTTGCAGGAATTAGACCACAAGCTAATTAGCCATGAAAGGGTAAAACTCGGTGGGAGGTATCCGGGTGTAAGCCTTGGGCCTTAATTACGCCAAACTACAGAGCTTTTGAGGCTTAACCTCTCAATTCTCTTTCCTTAGACATCGATTTTGCAGGAGTATAGTTCTTGCAATTCCTACCCTCGGTTAATCTCTTAGTGAGTCCGAGATGTCCCTAGGGCCTCCATCAATTTTTAGTTAAGGCTTGATTGTGTGAGTGTACCTGGAGATGGTTTTGGGGCTAAGGAAAGGTGATCGAATCCCCACCTTATCATGTTTACTTGGGTTTTGCAATGTCAATTGTGCAAGTGTACAATATATTCACAATAAGATAACACTCAAAGCGATAAATCACTCCAAATGTTGGTCCTATTCTATGGAATGCATACACACCTTTCTCCGGCATTCTTTAACAGAATTAAAATGAATTGAAATAGACACGTGCCCTAAATGCAAGAGTCTAATCCGATTTTTAATTAGCAACAAATGGATTTCTGTTGAATTATTACAAGTGTATAGGTGAAGCATACAAGTGAACTAAAAATTTTAGAAAACAATTTTTGAGCGATTTTTGGCAACCATGCAGAGAGCTTTTTTAGTACTTCAATCGGAAGAATTCACTTTTACACGTTTCCTCCAAGGGCAAATGAATTCTTCGTGCAATGGCTTCATCCTAAAAGAACACCTAGATGGGTGTGAATAGGTTTATGGCTAATCTAATGACAACTGATGCAGAATAAAAATAAATTGCAACACATTTAGTGTAACCAAAGAGTGTAGCTGAATTCCCGGAGAAGGGCTCTGGACTATCTCCTCTAAATTCCTCTAAATAAGAGTTAAGGTGTATGTAAAGCTCTCTTGGTCACATAAGTATGGCACACAAACAATACCAAGCATATATGTATGAATGAACAATATGAAATAATGCAAGGTAAATAAGAGAGAGAGAGTTAAGAGATAGTGGATCAATCGCAAACACAAAGATATGTTTCGAGGTTCGAGCCACTGCTATACGTCCCCACCTTCATACAGAAGGATTTTCACTATATTGTCCACACAAAACTTCCCACACAGGGAACCTCCACTGAGGATTTGGATATACAACTTTGGAGTACACGACGCCTCTCTCTAACAAACACAACCTCTTCACAAGAGGTAAGACATAACACTATCACCTCTACACTTAGAGGGATGGGCACTTAGCCAAAACAAGATCACCTCTCAATAGAGGTTTAAGGCTCAAAGTCAAACAACAACCTCAATCACCTCTACACTTGAGGGATACCAACACAACCAAACTCACCTCCACAATCACCTCTACACAAG